>DF240685.1:0-72160 GCA_000507305.1 Breviolum minutum Mf 1.05b.01 | reverse complement strand
AAAAGTCCATTCCGTAGTACTTACATGTGGTTTATGCCCAAAGTGACTCTCTTTTTATGCCCAAAGGGACCCCCTCGAATGTAGGGGCGTGAATTTATGCCCAAAGTGACTCTCTTTTATGCCCCAAGTGACCCTCTTTCGACCCTAAATGATTTATGCCCTAAGTGACTCAAAAAATGTGCCCTAAGTGACCCCCCCACCCTTCTGCACCTGGTATTTTCCATGAAAGTAGGCTGAGTGGCCAGCAGTGACCATTGGTCCAAATTATCAGCATCTGAAAGATGAGTGAATTCATCGTGAACTTATCATGGTTTAACATTTTTTGGGGGGATGAAATTGATCACAGTCCTCCTTTCCCACTGAGATGAAGCCCTGTGATTCTGTGATTACAGATGCGATGCACTAAGGCTTCAATTGCACCCAGATCTTTGGTCCTCCTATGGCTTCGGTAGATCCACCCTTGGCACAGAAACTCTATGAACGCTTCAACACCTTGGCTACGATGTACCTTGCTGCAGATGTTTTTTTTCGTTCCGCAGATGTATCTGACAGAGCTTGTGAAATGAATGAATCATAAATCAATGAATTGTTGAGTGAAATTTCGAAGATTATTCGACGTCGCCGTTGAGAAGACATGTTTTGATTCCAAGTTTCCCATCTCCAGTTTTGAGCGCCGAAGAACTGAGGGACAACATTCAGACCTTGGCTAAGATACCGTTTCCTTTGTCGCTTCTCCTGCAATTTTGGAGTGGCCTGTTGATGTCCTAAGTTTTGTATTGGCAGAAGTCCTGCACCTGGGCACAATATTCTGTAAATGGGAGGATAGACTAAAGTAAGTAACTATTAACTGGTAAATCAGATTTCTTCCATCTATAGGAAAATCAAATATTGCACCTTTCATAAATGGCATTTTTTTCCTGTTAGCTGAGACTCTCCAAACCCCGAAAATGTTTTGAAGGAGTCGTTTTTCTTGACGGAAAAAAACATGCTGAGAATCACATAACCCAACTTCAGGTGTTCAGTTCGGATGCGCATTGCTTGGGATATGGTCAGATTATGTTTCCAGCCCTTTTGGGAAATATAATATGACACTCCAAAACTTTACTTAGAAACTCCCCATCCACCCACCTTTTTCCACACGTCTGGCATCTTCTCGCCAAAAGTTTGCTTCTGCCCTGCTTGGTGTTTGGTAGATGGTTCATGTGGTTTGCCTCCATTCGAGGTTGAAAATGTCTGAAGCCTTATCACCGAGTGTTTGTGAAGAGCTCATTCGACGTGCAGATCAGGAGGTGCACGGCTTGGATAAAAACGCCTTAGTGGTGTTGATGGCAATCTGAATCCACTTGGTCTTTACTTATCCAACGTCTTTTCAGCTTGAATGACACATTTAGGCGTACAGTACGGAGCGTTGAAAACGTATCAGTATTCTCAACAGCTGCAAAAACCCACGCCAATTGGAAGTGTCAATATCTCACGACAAATATGGATGTGTCTGAATCAACCGAGGCAAAATCAATTATCAGTTTCTACTATCCTAGCTAGATTCAACAAAGCAGGCAGCCAACCTTATGAAAAACTTTGAGTGTGCCGTGCTTTCATTTTTTGTTGCAAGCTAAATAAGTATTGAACCTTCTTGATTGCAGTGAGCCCTTACCTACATGAAAATTGGATTTCAGTTTCACATTTTCACAACTTTGGGATCCTGCGTTCTACGTTTCTCTTGATCAGGGGCTCTGGAAGAATTCCACGGTGGTGGGCGGCTCTCTTCACCAAGTGGTCATGAACAACATTCGGACATCAGTTGCTCGGCGGGGACTACTTTAATGGTGAGCCTTGGACCACTTGGAACTGGAGTTCTGTCAGAACCAAAAGGGGTACAAGAGACATCAACAACAATGTGTACCGTATCTCTACCTAACTGATCTCCCAGAAATTTCAAGAGCAAAGTTGGCACATGGCCCATGACCTGCCTTCACATTAGCTTTAAGTTCTCATGTTTTTTTGGTGAAACGATTTCAAGATATCTGACAATTGAAGGGAACTTTGTGGTTTAGTAAGGGAGTCCTTCAACAATAACCTGACGATAAATGTTTGCCAATGTTCTTGATCAGATTAAAACAGATCTAGGAAAAAAATCTTAACTTGGAAATGAACATCATTATTTAAAAGGAAAAAAACTCCGATCCTTGAGGTTTTTCGTTGTTCTTCTTTTGGTAGTTGATTCATATCCTGCAGTTGTTTTACTCCTGAGGCGGTTTCAATCAGATTTTTGCAATGCTTCACCCCTTGAGTTTGGCATGTTTTTTACCCAAGAAATTTTGAATAAATTTCTCTCAAAGGTTATGAAGCTTTCATCACCATGGTGTTGCTCAGGCAACAGCCACCTTCAATTTGCCTCACCATGAGGTGTGGATGTGGAGTTGACGTTTCAAATGCATCCAGGCGTTTAATTTCTTTTCAGGTACCCCAAAAAATGTTCAAGGAATTCAAGGAATATATGCATCCAAATCATGTAGTAATCCACCAAGCCACCTACCATCCCCAGTTTCATGCCACTGTGATTGACAGGACGATGAGTTGTTGTATGGTATTCGTTCATGGGCAGCTCAACAACTCAATTTGCCGACCGATGTAGTGGAACCTTTGCAGATGCTCGACGAGATAGTTGGACTTGGGAAGCTGTAAAAAAAGAAATCTTCCAAAAGCTGATTCCAAAAAGAGCTTCAATGGATTCAGAGAGGTGAAACTAGAAACTGTGAATCAATGAATGACTTGCCTGAGGGTAAATTGGAATCATTTTGGTTTGATGTACGAAGCTCATCGTTTTGGGGAAGCGAATCCACAATGGGTACCATGGCTATCCTGAAATACGTGGTATGACCATCGCATGGAAACAAAAGATCTGGCAATATCTAGCAGACGTTCATGTGAACTTCCAAAACCCTGTGGCCAAGGATTGCTCGATATACTCGGGGCCAGGAGTACAAAAGGCCCATTGACTGTGAAGTCTTCATTTTCAGCAAATTTTTGAGATGACGAGATTTCAAATAGGATAAATAGGCACTGTTGACAGCTGCGATCTTGCACCAGTTGATGATATTCAAACTTTCCTGCCATCTTATACCAATCAGAAAGTCCAAATCCCGAAAGCTACGACTTTTTTTGTTTCGCGAAGATATGTCTCCATTGATTTGTAGGGAAGTTTCGGAGAACGACTTTTTTTACCTCTCTTTGGAGGGCAATTGAAGGTACACTTGGCCAGTTCTGCTTGCCATGGTGTGGTCCACTACCATCTTCCAGCATTGAAAGCATAGTGTACCATCTGGTTCCTGTCATCATCAAAACAAGTTAGTGTTTTTGTAGATAGTATGCAGCAGGGCAATGTTGTCATGAGCAAATTCCAGGCATTTCGACTGGAGATCAGCGAACTTTAATGGTATTTGGATCTTCGGACAGCGGGTGGCCAAGCAGCAAGAAAAAGCACACAATCAAGAAGCCAATGAGAAACCAATGATGGGAAAGCTGATCAGCTAGGTGATGAAATGTCCTGAATGAGGAGCTACAAAATGTGTTGGGGCAACAGCTCTTTGGTATTTAAACATCAAAATATCGCATTGTCTACCTGAAGGATCAGCAAACATTTGGCATCGGGGAAAGGTCACGAACGATGATAGGCAAAGTTCATACTGCTGGGCTCAAACCTCCTATTTCACCCATTTGTAGCTAGATTTATTTGCTTATACTCATAACGAATATCTAAACATATTATATTAATACAGTTCATACATATAGAGGATTCATATGATCAATCGTAGGCACGCCACGTATGTTGGCACCCCCTTGTGTTGTTGGTGAGAAAACGATTTATGTCCCCTGCCGAGGTGGCAACGATCTTGGTTTATCTCAATACTTTACCTCCAGGAGCAGGTGGTGAAACGGAATTCAATCAGGCAAATGTCCAGGTGCCCCGGTGCCTCTGAATTCTTGGGTTTCATGGTGTTTCGCCGGATTTTGTGGACCAAAAGTAAGTTGAAAGATGTGGAAGTTTTTCCCAAGGAACTTTTGTTTTATTTTTATTTCAAGATTGAGTTTCAAAGAATTGAAATTCATCAAGATGGTGTCTTGTGATTCCCTATCAGTATCAATATTAACGTGGTTTTGATCGAAGTGGATTCCATGGATCTCTCTTAGAAAAAGGTGACAACTGAAGCCCATCGGTCTCCAAAGTTCTATCCATGACGCAACGTTAAATGACAGTCAGAACAAAGGCGCTTTCTCCAGAAAATCGCCAAAGTTGTACAGATGCTATTTTGTTCGAGTCCCCTGAGCTTTCATTTCCAAATTTGTTCCAGCTTAGTGAGTCACACAGCTAGGTGAGGCCTGTGGTTGGTACTGCGGCAATCTGGCCCAATGTTTCTTGACAGCCATGAAATCCCCAAAAGGAGTCTGAGACACTTGGAATTTGACGATTTTCTCAGGTTGGTTGGGTGATTTCCTGTATCAGTTTGGATGCTTCCAACCTTTATTTAGCGGCTATAGGTAGAGATCTTATCCGTGCACACATGTTGTATGATGTTTTCCTTCATTGACCTGAGGATGTTTTGATATCTCCTTTCCATGTGTAGAACCTATAACATATTACAGTCGCATAGTGCAACTGTTGTGTTTTCACGATGTGTTTTCTTCCTTTTGCCATTGAGGTAGAGATGACAGGTCGTCCCAACGAGGCTACAAGTCATCAGGCAAAGCCCGTGGTGCAGGTGCATTGACGTGAAAACATCGGGGAAGATTGATGGTGTATTTTGAGTTATAAAGATGATACAAAAATTACATATATAATAGTTGGTGTAGGAAGTGTCTTGTGTGGTAAGTCTCTTGGAGATTAACTTTGTGTTTGGATATTTTCAGAAAAAAGTGGAAACTCGGGTCGAGACACGATCTGAAACTCAGCTTTCAAAGTTGAATGATGTTTCCTGTGAAAATGGTATTGGATAGATGGTTGGTTGAAGCAAGATCCGAGAATTTTAGTGGAATATCATGTACATTCTTGCCACATGTCATGGATAGGAATAGGAAGGGCACGGCTAGTGTGTTCAAGAGTAGCAACATCTTGATGCAGGGAAGTTTGACAGGTTTATTTCATTTTTATGATTTCATGATGTTTCAGACATCAACTTTCCCAGGAAGGTAGTACCATGACATCTCGCCTAAAAGACAGTTTTTTAATGAAGCAAGTGATAAGAACTGAACATTTGAACATGTTTTCAGCCGAGCCAAAATTGTTTCCAGGATGGCATCACCAAGTATGCACTGAACATTTGGCTTACCAACAAACCCTACCCGAACCGCACCTGGATTGGCTGGGGCCGTTGAAGCTGGAGAGAAACAAAAAAAGATCACGGTGGTCGGGGGGGAGTGGATGGCAGTTTTGCAGGGACCCAGAGATGGTTTTGGATCGAACCTTTGAAAAGAAAATACATAGTTTCACAATACATGCAGGCGAATGAGTTCATGGTTTTTTGACAAAGTCCGGAGTTTATTTCAATTTGAACAAGTATGTTCAGCTATCACCAGCAAATCAAAACAGAGAAAAATATGTACGCCAATGTTCAGAGTGCCTACATACACACATATGATCATACAAGATAGACTATAGACTCTGTAATCTACAAGTTGGCTTGAACAGCCCGAATTACTCCCTGTTTTGGGAGGCCAGCAAGATTGAAGCGCAAGAGAAGTTGAAATGGTCCGGTGCACAGATCTTTCCAAATCTGTTCCATGACAGGAATGATGCAGGATGACTCAGATGACTCAAATGCAGAAGGAAAAGCCATACCTCACGGTCGAGACGGTCAACAAACCATACGAAAGGTGCTGTAAACAGGATCATTTCAACCAAAATGGTTGCTTCCAACAATTGAACCTCTGAACCTCATTCAAGTGGAGGTACTGCATCCAAAATTCCCTGAAGCACAGAGCAGGTCAACTTTGAATCATGACAGAATCTAGCTAGCTATATAAGTGGGTAAAAACACTGAAAACCCATATTAGAGGCAGCAAGTAAAAATGTCCTTGTTTTCTGCCGTTTTGGATGTTCTCATTTTAATCCTGAAGACAAAAATCCCCCCGAGGTTGGCTACGCTCTTACAAAGCCAAAACCAGGCGGGTGCAGATTTCACCAAGTCCTGAGGTGTTCGCAGTGGTGTAACAAAAATCTTCGACCAAACATGATACAGATGGACATCTCTAGATTTTATTGTTTCGGTGAAGCCAGGGTTGCAAACCAGCACCCCTGCAATTGCATCATGAAACTTGAGTGATATCAAGTGATGTTACCAACGTTACCTCAGGCAGTTTCGCCTTACTTTGGGTGTTTCGATGTTGCAATCAAATGAATTCCAAACTTGACAAAAAAAACAAAGTGTTTCAAAGTTTTCAGTGAGCCATTGCGGCAAAAACCCTGCAGCATAAACCAACCAGCAAGGCAATCCTCCTAAATTGGTTAAATTTTGGGTGTGTGTATGATAGGTTCACCCAGGCCAATACTTCCTTGTAGGTGGGAATCCATGGAACAGAGAAGGGTCAAAAATGATTATTGGATGAGTACCTTTGGTTGCTAAGACAAATCATTTATCATATTGGGGTGGCATATGTTATGCCAGATATGCTGCCAAATATGCCAAGTTTATCACATATGCTTGTTTTCCGCAGAGGTTTATCACTGAATTACACCTTGTAAACCACAAAAACGAAACTGTTCAGAGTCAATTTCGAGGCCAGCTTGGGAAAGGTCTACAAGATGCTGAAGGAGATTTTAGTGGGTGATGGTTATGTAAACACCTAGGTTGTGGTTGGAAGGGAAGGACTTGGGGGTATTTGAAAGATTATTTCGGATAGGTACGGTGATCCTAACCAGGTATTGATTTGTGTGTTCTGAAAGGGCGACTGGAGGTTGAAATAGCAAGAAATTGAGTTGTCCTTCTTAGTTTTGACATATATATATATACATATCAAGAGTGCATCACATGTAAAGATAATCTCGCTGGAAAGAATGTCAATGATAATGTATGCTCGTATATTCACTAAGAATAGATAGTTTGGAGTATGGATGTATATGTATCATCAATTCAACCAGAAGGTTCGTACATCTATATCAGCCTTCTCAACTTCGACTCACTGAGTGTGCCCTTCATGGTTTTGCTCATCATTTCGGCTGCAAGGTTTGTGTTTTCTCAACCAACTTCAATAAAAGTGTGTCCAATGCCAATCACAAGTTGTGATCCAATTTTTAGCGTTTCAAAAGATTGCAAAAAAAGTTCACCATCTCAAATCATTCTCGCACATATTCCTTAGATTCATTAGATTCATCCAGCTGCATCCTCGGCAATTTGACCAACCTTCGTCCTTTTCGGACGGGAGTTCCCCGGCTCGAAGCCATGGCGACAAGTACCAATGGTTTCAAGGTGAGCTCGGAAGGTTCACGGGAAGGAAACTGACCCATATTAAATGATGCTTGAAGCTTTAGTGGGACATCTTCCCAAAAATACCAAACGTTCAGACAAGTAAACATTCTATGCCAGGTATATTCGTATATTCTTTGCAATACCCTGTAATTTCAGCATATTTCCCAGATGACACCTAGATAAGAATGACGAGAATGATGAGATCTTCCCCCCTAACTATCGGCGCGTTGTGGGGCTCCATCGGTTGCACGGGTGGAATTCAGGTCTTGCTGATGGGCCGTGCGGGAGTGTTGAGCTCAGTTTCTGTGGATTTGCCTGAGAAAAAACTCCGGAGCTATAGAAGATATGACACATATGTAGGTAATTTAGGTAATTCGTTTTATATATTTTGATATGTCATCTTGTGTCATTATGTATTATTACATATCATTATACTTGTATATGATATATGATGTTGTAATATGATATCATCATATTTCAGTCAATATGTATATATATATATACATACATATTTAGTCTGTTTTTTATATCTTCGTCTCTCTATATATACACATCGTTACATGTCATATGTTGGTTCAAATGGAGTCATCCCTAGTTGGGTTTCACTCCAAGGGTTGCAGAATGGTGTTTTGCATGCTTTGGCACAAATTTGTTGATCAGAATCGTTGAAAAGTAGACGGAAAAAACTGTGAGATTTACGCTGATCTTATTTTTGTTTGCGGCAGGAGCCCAATCTGACGAACAAACACCTGAAATGTTTGTGTGTTGTTCCATTTTTCATTGGGAAATGCCACGTTCCCCCAGGATCTCGGTTCCCCCCCCCCCCCGCTGTGTTTTCCAGGCGGGCAAAACGTCCATGAAATCCATCATCTTTGCGAATTATCACTCCAGGGACTTCTGGCAGTTTTGGTGGAGTCGAAGCTGTTGATTCCGATGGTGTTCAGTTGAGAAGATGTGGATATAAATTTGATAAAAGGAATTCATGTATGATGGAAATTGAAGATATCGAAAAATGATGAAATGATGAGTTTTTTTTCCCAGGTGCATGGGGTTCTATTTGTGTTTTGTGAAGCTTCCCAAACAACAAGTCACCAACTGAGAGTCCCAGCTTTGGAAAGGACACGAAGATGCTGCAACCTACGAACCACGTGGAACACAATTCGTCACTGGACAATTTTACGTCTTGGGAAGCGGAAGGACTCCACATCCAATTTGCTCACTTGTGCTTACCTAGATGATTGAAATTCTAGTGGCAGAATCAGAGCTTTTGTTAGCACAATGTTCAGGTTGGTGAAATCTGTTCAATGTGCTGGATCATTGACCTTTACTGGCTAGCTTGATTACTGTTCTTGTGACAGCAGTACTTTAGTGGCTAGTGCCATAACTCACAGAATTCAAAAGACCATAGTTTTACCAACATTACTATCCAACGTGTGCTAGCCATTCAAGAATTGATCATATGTATATATATATATATATTATTTCAAATGCCGTACATGTGGCAGTGTATTTATATATAACATACACTACCTATATGATACCCGTCTTTAGTCACTTCTCCTATCCTAAACTTCAGTTTCGTCCATCGAGTGCATCCCATCACTTGAGGCTGCGTTTCCTGGGTAATCTCCGATTGAACTTATGGGATTGTGGAGGTGGGACGAAGAAGAACGGGGAATGACAGTGATGGTGAGACACTAAACATCAGTGTGATGTTTAGACATTGGATAGATGTTTGTATAAAATTGCCGTAGAATTTGACTAGAATGAAACTGGCAATACACTTCACTTAGGTGTTTAAAATTCATCACATCACAGATTTGACCAACTTCAAGTTGAACTTTGCTTCAAGAAGTGTTTTGTTCTTCCCAGCATCAATATCCAAGTTTGAAAGATAAGGTCTTAGCCCTTCGCTTCATCCGTTGTTGTCTCCCAACTTGGTATAATGACAATGTGACATTCAAACATTCCTGCCAAAGGAATTGAGCAACGGCAGGTCAAGATCAATTCATGGAGAATTACTTTGAATCTCAACGTGAGAACATCTTCCAGCACTGTGAGGCTGACACCGAGAGATGGGTCAGTGGATGGAACCATGGTGACATGCTTCCTTGTAAAAAACATTGATGTTTGGAGCGCAATGGCTATGATCTTCATGATATTTGTTCCTTTTGTAGATGCCACTGGATAGAATACGTATTTCAGACGAGGGGTGAAGCTGATACACCCAACGTCCACGACAAGTTTTCACCAGATCCAGGGTTGCAAAGGCAGATGTACTCAGCGATCGGTAAAATTTATGCATAAGGAAAAGGTGTCCACCTTTTTGGCTGCCTGGCTGTTTCAAACAAACATCCCATCTTTCAAATGTCATACTTGTCATACTTGTCATACCTCAGTTGCTAGGTGCTAATTTATGTGCTCGTGGCCGCCCGTGACAAGAGTTTGGGCAACGAAGAGAGGAAGAAGGACTCGGATAACCATTAGACCCCATGATGTGATCGCCATGATGTCTCAAACATGAAGGACACCTAAGAACAGTTGGACAGGTACAGATGTAGGAAGAAACTTTGAATCCAATTAATTTCAGCGACTTGAATTCTGGAAACACACTCATACTGACATTCCGGCGACAAATATCTGGCGAAAGAAACTTGGATACATGGAACCTTGTACGCATTTGACACATTCTGCGGATTTTGGACACATTCGATTTCCTAACAAAAACAATATTTGAGCCCGTAGCCCATTCCACCCAAAAAATCGAAGGGCATGTTTAAGAGGGTACTTTCGAAAATTCGAGCATTCTTTGCCCGAGAGGAACGCTCTTATGTATACAAACATGCTATTGGCACTTTGTTGAATATGTTCATATGTAAACTTATGTTCATGTCTTAGTTGTTATTTGCAGGTCCCATACTGCAGCTACCCAGCCATGCCGTGTTTCCCTGGTCTTTCTCATCGAAGGATGTCGAATACTTCAAGGCTGCCATTGTTGGGAAGCCTTGGGAAATGTGAAAAGGTGGCCAAAAGCTAGGCGTAAGACCATTTCAAGGACCCTTTACTTCCTATCAATGAGGCTGTTCAAACTGTGTTCCACTTGAATGGTTGCTGCAGTGAGGGTATGGAGCAATAAGATTTTAAACAGATAACAGAGATTTGTGTCATGGAATCATAGATTGATAGATTGGCAGATGCTTATTGCATGTTGTTCAATCTAGTGATCCTCCATACTGGGGCTGCCCAATATTTTGGAAGAAGCGGCGGTGTAGTTTTCATGATCCCACATACCATTGGACCATCCTTAGCACAGCACATCCCGTGCTACACTCCATGGTTTTAGTGACCCTGAAGTGTTGCAATTTGATTGAAAAACCTCTACTACATCCCATTATACTGGTTGGCCAATAAAGGGATTCTTCTAATGGCTTATGACAATCCTTGTCAGGGTAGTGAGACAATGTGCTTATTTCCACTCCACAAAATGTGCTCAACTGAGGAGTCGTTGACACAACATTCGCCCAATGCCACGACCTTCGTATTAATTCACAAGTGTGGGAACTAAGGGAACTTGGAAGGATATCAGGCTCTCATGGGAATCTGGATGAATGTCATCTGAACTAAAGTGAGATTCTTTGATTTTGTGGCTGACATCGACAAACGAAAGCGGACCCGACATGATTGAAGAAATATTGAGTTTTGTAGCTCCTTTCAGAGAATCATTTCACACACCTCCACAAGATTTTACCGCAGGATCTACATCATACCAATCGATATGTATCGCTATCCTCCCATGATGTGATGCACCCACCTTCGCAAAAGAATTCTCGGCACAGGTTGGACTTGGTGCATGAGAGCAAGCGCAATGAGGTCTACAAGCAGGTGAAAGAGGAGCCTGGCTGCCAAACTGCGGAACATTCAGATCAAAAACAAGTGTTTTGCTCTTGTATCAATGTTTGTTTCAAGCAATGCTACCATCAACGCACTGACATTGAACCAAATCCTGAGATGTCTTTTCCTCGTCCCCAAAAGGTGGTTGATAGTTGATGGCAGCATGACGTTTGCCATCGCCATCTACTTGTTAGGAGGTACTTGTGCGTGTAATGGTTCAATGATTCAATCTATGTGGTGCTTTTCAAACCTGACCAACCATTACCCTTGGATCGAATTTGACAGATGTTGCATGCATTCCTTGGATGCCGCCTTCGCAGGAGCTATTGACGGTGGCACCTCAAAGTACCCAGAAGCGAATCGTTGGAAGCTCATGGATCAACAGAGGAAGCCACCCACATCCCATTGTGATTAATGATATCAAATGATCCATATTGAGGTTTGTATGGATGGATAGTTTTTGTTTTTTCTGGATATGCCAAGTGGACTGGTTAATTGAAAAGGTCGATTAGATACATGCTGTTCCTCTCTCTCTAAGAAGTTGTGAGGATGATGCATGTAGAAGTTGGGAAAGCCTTTTTCCAACCTCCTGTGAGTTGGTGGGAAATCCACTTGGGTGAACTCACCCAAGTGACTTACGAAATACCATGAGCCACCACAAATAGCAATGAATAAATAGCAAAATGATTTCGTAGGAGTTCTCTGAAATTTTGGGGTACATCAACTTGCAGAATGGGGCCTCAAAGATATTCTGGAATGAACACCTTGCAGTTGTATCAACTGTCTCTCAAAGGTACAAATCAACAGTTGATTGCATTGGAAACGGTATTCCCGCTTGAAAGCCAACCAAAATCGCATTCACATATCTTGACCAACTAAGATTCAAGCCAACACAAGGGCTCAAAAGCAACACCAAACAACCAAGTTGTGAAAGCAACCCCATGAACTTTTCCGGATATTCCAACTCCCCTTTCCAAAGATTTCACTGGTAACTCACTGATTCCCTGCCGTTTGCTGAGACCTTCATGGGCACATCTATTTGGGCAAAGATCTTAGCCAAACAAATCTGTCGAGAAGTTTGCAGTAGAAAACGATCCTGGAAGGGGAAAGACATGAGCTGAGGTTTCGTCGCTAGGAAGATTGGTGTAAAAAGCATGGATGGCATGGATGTTTTCATGTTGATTTGGAGCTGGAATGTGTGTTTCGGATAAGAATAGAAGGATCATCTCATTCCACGTAGAAGAGTCTTTTCAAAATCGTTGCTAAAGCAAATATAGCTAGCAGGACAATGCAAATTTTCTTGCAGTCTCAGAAGACGCAGCAGTAACACTGCAACAATCATCCGATGTTGAAATCTAAGACTGTCCACATTGAGCCCGGGGAAGGAGCTGTGAAAAACTCCAATGACATCGAGAAAATGTTGTGTGGGTTCAGGGTCCCATTGAGACAACAAAGCACATCCTTTCAGTAACTAGCAACCACAAGATGTAAAGTTGGCTTCAACATCCAAGCCATTCCCATGGTGGGGAGTCAACTCCTTAGTGTGCTTCAGGATGATACTCTCTTCAAGGCGTGGTCCAGGAGAGCTGGGGCATGATGAGGGTGATGTCTTGGCTAACTCTGCCCGAAGAATGATGTGTCGGAGGTTCAAGATGGACAAAGTGTTAGATTCATAATTTTCCCCACATGTGCATCAGTGAGATTCATCAAATGTAGTATTTCACTGTCCATTTTGAACAAAATTGTCATGAGTCATGCCTAAGATGCAATGTATGATTCTCTCCAAATATATCGATTTGTCATGATTTGTCTGAAGACGAGCCCCTTTAGAGGACTTGGATGTCTCACCCCTTCAGTGATCCACTGACATCTTGTTGTATAAAACCATTCAAACCCGGTCATTCACCCATCAAAACAAAAATTCAGCTAGGTATAAAATCGGTCAAACAAATTGGTATATAACGAATATAACTGACACCAATTGTTCCAAGGTTTCCAAGGTGAGGTCAACTTTGCACAGCTCCAGGATCGTGGCAGTGCTTGTCCCAGATCCCGATGTCCTACAGCACCTTGACAGCAGTTCCCCACAACTACGGCGAAACCCACGGGCTAAATATGCCAGTTGACATCCATGGTTCCGTGGCACACATTGAGTATAGGTTCGAGATGGTTCGTGTAGGTATTCAACGGTTCTCATTGGTGGATGTTTTTGCCACACCATGAAACGTAAAAGAACCCGAGAACCCTAATGTTCCCCTGGAACCATGTTGTTTCCCTATAGATCAGCTTGCCTTTTTCGACCCTTCCCTTCAAGGACCTGAAAATGGTTTCTTACTCTTGATTCACTACAAAGTAGATCATTTTAGAAGAAGCAACATGTCCGGAAAAGTTCCCCTCTTACCGTATCCTTTCGTTTACAAAGAAGTCCGGTTTTCTGTGAAACCTATCCCAAAGCGTTGCAGGGGACAGGTGAACTTCATGTGTCAACAATTAATGGCAGATGAGGCCGGGAGCAATGATGTTTCACCAACTTGGCCTGGGAAAAGCAGAGGTTAAATCTCCAGTTTGCTTGGAGGTCTTGAAATCATACCTACAATTTTTCATATGGATTGCTTTTTGTCGTATAGCTTGCTGGAAAACTCCAATTTTGTTTATAGTTTGGCTTCGCCTTTGTCATCAACTTCGGAGCCACCATGATTTCCTGCTGGTTTCAGGAGGAAGGTAGTCAACGTTTTGACAAACACACAGCGATTCTGTTTAAGAATTGACAAATTGTCAGCGTTTGAACTATACTTTTGGAGTACTTGTTTGGAGTGAGAAAAAGCATCGCGGAATCCCAATCCCAGAAGGGTTGATTAGGGATTTATGAAGTACCAGTACCGCTAAATTCCTCAGGATGGGCCGTTGGGGCTATCAGAGTTTTTATATGAAACAGGGAGCCCTTGACAGAACCAACATGGTGCTGGCGCCAAAAAAAAAAACAGCCGGCAGGTGGTAATCTTCGAGAAGAATACCTTCCTGGTGATCACTCGGGCCCACACCAAGGAAATGCAGGCTGGCGTTTAGGAACACAACTTGCTATTTCTTCAGTCAGCCAGTGGTTTTCATCTGTCAAGAAACGATGACTTCATGGAAAACTGTCCATATGTTATGTTCATCTTGCAATGATTTTTTATACAATGCATTTGTGAAGTTCTTACTGTGAAGTTTGGCGGTCAGGACCAATACCGCTTTGAGAAGCTTTCAAACATCATCAAACAGCTGGAATCTCAGAAGGAAATGTGGGAGACGGATGTTTATTCCGTCAAAGAAGGCTGGTACAGTGTAATCCATTTCCATCCATTTCCTCTGAAAGACTTGGAAGGGTGAGACAGAATCAGAGGGTTTAAGTAGCACTTGGGTGGATCGAACTCACATGCGAGGGACTGAGGGACTCATTGATTTTTCTACGACGAAGGGGCATTCCCCCCTTGTGATAGGATCAATGTCGGAGTTCTCCGACCGAGAAACCAAGAAAATCATGGGAAGAATCACGAAGGTGCCATCCATTTGGAGTCAAGTTGTCTTTCAATGTCAAATGAAGGAATCTCTAAAACCCCAACACCCTCGGGGTTACTGGTCACCAGGATTTCTAAATGTTGCGTTCATCTTTTATAACAACGAAGTCGAGTGTAAAAAACTGCTCCCTAGTTTTTGAAAGTTGGAGAAAAACAACAAAAGGGTGTAATAAATGATTTTGGGGGAGACGTGATCCCTATGGTCTTCTCCGAAATGGTGCAGTTGTCACCAGAAATTGACTCTCAGTGATTCCTTCAGCAGCACTTTAGTCCATTTGCTAAGGTACAAGTTGAGCTGCCAGAAGGCCAAGACGAATTTCCGCAACTTCGTTGCCGCTTGGTTGAATGATGTAAAGGTTTTGCTAAAATAGACTGCTCCAAAAAAGTTAAATTCTTTGAGACTTGAAATTTATGTGGATTTGTGAACTAGGCCATGGGAATTCCAAGCAATATACAGTTATGGGGTCACTTGAATGATCTTGGAGCATACGACCATACCTTCATATTTTGGGGACAGGCATCAGGCTTCCCCAAAAAACGTGGACTCGGAACTTACCACGAGGTTCCTTCTCTGATGTGGCGGTGATGTTTTTTCTGCAATGTCCCAGGTGAAAAACGACAATTTCCGTGCTATCATCGAGCCCTTCCTCACGCACAGCTATGTCCCTGACCCGGTACTTGACCTCTGAACAGTAGACTCAGTAGACGGATGGGATGCTCAGGTGTTGGGTGGCAAATAGAATGATGACATCAAGTTGAAGCCCTGCCCACGGAGGTCATGGTGGTGATTTCGGACCTCAGTATCACCTCGGCTGCTACCTCCGCCAACCTTTGGGTATGGAGCCCTTGATACTTTGGAAACTGAGAAGACAACAAGATCCAGGGTTCAGACCACAAGTTCAAGAAATTGAACATGGAATAGAACACATAGAACAAAGAAATCTTCAACATGATTGAAATTGAAAGTGCACAAAAAAAGGATGAAAGTCCAAAGTCCATAAGTTTAATAAGTCCATGCTTTAATTCCTTGCACCGAGGCGGCACGTGCCTATTTCAGTGACATGGTCAAGGTGGCATGTGCAACCGGGGTTCACGTGGAAAGATGGGGCACAGCTGCACAAATTGTGTGGTTTTCACTTCGGAGGATTTCATACCTTCAGAAGTTATAGGGACAGCTGACCTCACCCCTCACCCCTCACCCGCAAGCGATTGTTGAGTCAAGGAAACCTAGTCAAATGACCTTCACCAATGTGGTAGACCCTGAAATGGTACTTGTAGATGGCGCAGATTCTATTTTTCAAAAGTTTCCAGGTTTGCAACAACCCATGACACAGCGTCATAAAAATGCATGGGACTTCCATTTTTTGGATGATCCATGATCCCATTCCAATACCCAAGGAGACCTGACACCTCAGTTCAAAACCCCAGTCGACCTGTTGGAAAGGTTGTGTCTCAAAGGGGCCAAGGTTTCATGTTCAACCCTTTCTGCAAAAAAAGGAACCCCCCAATCCACACAACGTTTTTTTCTGTTTAATGATTCTCTTTCTCAAACCATTTTACAGGTGTCTTCCCAAAGATCCCTTTTGATTGGATTTTTTCCAGTTGAAATGGATTGGTTTCCTAGTGTAAGGTCATCAACTCATCAAACTCTTGTTTGATTAACCTTGGAAACTTCAGGCAGGAATCACTTTTGGCGTTCATCTATGAGGCATCTGGGATCCAGGCATCGTGGGAAGCTTTACCTGGAGAGTTTTTCAAGTTTGCAAATTGACCATACCGGTATGATGATGGTGGAAAATGGGTCTAACCAACATGTGTTTTTTTGGAATTGTTGGTCATGTTTCTGATTGGAGGGAGGGTAGAATTCCCATTGAGATGATGACACAATGTTTTTTCATGCTCGAGCTGGTCCTCAAGTACCCTCAAAATCTGGACCCTTTTCCTTTGAGGATGCATCAGTAATCTTTCTGAACAAAAGATCCATGTCTCTCCCTAAAAGTTACAGCTTTCGGCTGGATCTATTGGATGTTCCACTTTTGCTACACCTTGATCATTTCATGAAGATACAAACATCAGCATGCAGCAATGCCAATTGATTGTTTGTGGATATTGTGGTCTCTTCTACCAGGCCTTGTAGGTGACAGTGTTGATGGCTGCAATCCTGCACCACCTCAGGGCATGGTACGGTTTTTGTCTTTTTTTCGTGGTGTACATGGAAGGAGACTGCCTCACATACTGTGTGTGCTATTTTAGATGGTACATGATATTCATTGATATTCGACATATGATATGTTAGTTGATATGATATACTATGCAAGCTATATGATTTAGGATATGTGTTCTATGATAGCTGTTACAATGCATATAATATATTTAAAATACGCATACATACCCTATCAAATTGAAAAAAACCTTCTGCAAAATGGAACAAATGCATTATCCGTTGCAGTACATGCGTGAATTATACGTTGCATGAAATTACCAGTCTCCGAATATTCTGCACAATCCCTCAAATGAAAATGTTCAATAATGCTTGAGCCAGAAATCTTCTATGTTAGATAAGTTTTTACATAGCAGCATGCAATCCCTTTGCAAAATCTCTTCAAATCCCATAACCCCCATGCGTTGATACATTCATTGGGGCTGCTTTCTCCCCGAACGCGCAGGTCTCCGATGTCGCCGCACAGAGAAAAGAAGCGGTGCAATGGTGGCGACGTTTGTTTCGCGTTTCGGGGCTTCTGATGCGACACTTGATTGAAAGTCGATGTAAATAAATAAGTTTAAGAAAAATTGAGAACTACAAGTCCAACTGGAATTTCTAAAGATCCCAGCTTCAAGCACGAAATTATTTCACCAGAGGAAATGGTATTACAAATGATACGGTCTATCACGCGATCTATAAACAAGTCCAGCTGTGGAAATACTCTCATTGCAGCTTAACAGAATGGACAGAGGAGGATGAAGACACTGTTTTGAGCTGATGAGGATGCACTGAGCCAAGTGCTTGCAGGAGCCACAACCTACTCAAATGCCAGCACCAGCAATGCCACGAGTTCCGGGAGGTGGTGTGTGGGCTGAAACCGATCGCTTCTAAATTAATACCAATGGGTATGAGTCGTTGGATAAAAGGTTCTAAAAGGTAAGAAAAGTATCGTTTGAATAACTGGAGTTTTCCCTTAACAGGGTAGTGGAATGTTGGCATTCCATTCCCCGTGTGTGAGACAATCTGGACGAGCGAGAAGGATACATCCATAGTCCTCCAATCACTCACCAGGTTTGGACGCACGGACCGTGTGGAAGCTTATCACTTCTGAATGGGTTCCAGGGGTGGACCCTTGGTACGGATGTCACCAAAATGTTTGATGATTTGACGAGAGGATCCGCCTAAAATGTTGAGATGGGTGTGGGGTTGGTCACATATGATTTCCCAAAGGGTACTTGGTGTGTGACATTAATATTTGTGAAGTTCAGATGAAGTGACAAGGAAGATGTTTCTTGCCAATGACAGTCAAGGATCCTGCTTGAAAGTGGCCCGAAATAAAGGCAACAAGTCTTTGCCCAGATTAGAAGTTGCAAGGGAATTTTGTGTGGCGGCTTTCCTATCGATTTCCAGCAACGTTTTACTGAAATTCTCCCAGGTGCAGTTGGCTGCTGCTTTGGGACAATTTGGTACAGGAGCCGCCTTTCTCCACGTATCAATTGTCAACCTCTAGCAACAACAGCAGCACCAGAAAAAACAAAAAACAAAAAAGGAAACCAAAAAAGGATTTTCTAATATTCTAACTTGAAGGATTGATCTTGATTGAAGCCTGGTGAGTGAGGCATGAATTGTGTCAGCTGCATATTGACAACATACAATGTCCACGGATCTTTCATGAGAAGATGAGGGAAAGCGAATATTGGGACTTACATATCTTTCCCCAAATTACAGCAACCCAAGACGATTTCACCCCACGGTTTGGTGAATAAATCGAGTCCTGAGTCCTGAAAGAATTGACCCGACATGCCTTTTACACTGCAGGAGTACCTGCTGCTCAATGGCCATATGCCATGCCAAACATGGCACAGGCAATGGGTAACATGGTATCTTCGGCTGAAGACTTGCAGCAAAGTGGATCTCCTTAAACCTTTGTGAAATGTGAAAAAAGAATAACGTTTGAGGGCCACAAGGAAATTCCAGAAATGTTCGCGCAGCTACTGTAGTTACTGTAGCGGTGATATGACTTTGGGGTATATTAAATGGTTGTTTTGAAAAGATGCTTCAGGTAGGCTAAAGGACGAAGATACCTAAAAGACCACTCGAGGACCAGACATGCATTGCAATCTGTGGTCTAAGGGTCTAAGTGGTGCACTCGTTTCGTGACAGCCAATCACGGCTATACAAATCTTGGCACCGAGGCACCGGTTGGAGCGCAGCCGTACCTTCCTGCTCAAGGACCCCAAGGACCACCACCTCCACGTGTTTCTTAGATTAGAACTCCTGTTTTCCCAGATAGGTCTCGTGTGACATTTTTCTGAAAAAGAGGGTGGGTGTTTGGGTGATGTGGCAGATGTTGAAATCATAGATGCTTGAGTTGTCCATCAATGAAAGCACCAGTTTTTCCGACAGGGGTGATCATTTGATGCCTATACTGCCTATACTGCCTATGCTTGGGTTTTCCTTTGATAAGCGAAGTTTCACTCAAAAGGACCTGCTCCAACCTGGTGGCCCAATACAGGCTGACTTGGTTGGTCACCGCGGGTCAAGGAGTTGCTTTCCCATCAAGTTGCTGTCAGCATTCAAAACCTTTTCTTCAAAAAAGTGCACTAGAGTCTTACTGTTTATTTTGAGTGTGCAAGTGAATTTGTTTGGCCATCTTGTAGTTTTGGCTGGAAATCCAGTTTCAGTTTTAATGTCACTGAAAAAAAAGGGTCCACTCCAAAATTTCGAACAAGGAAGGCAGCTTCTGGAGACTGATACTTGAAACAGAAAAGACGGTCTTGATGAAAGAAATCAAGATGACAGGTGCTGAACGTACTCAGGGCACCAACACAGCTCGTAAAGGCGGAAATGACCTGTCAGGGTTGGGAATGGAAAAGCGGAGGTTGACCAAACAAATGGAGAATGGCTCAAGTGTTATGGATCTCAGAAGTTTGGAAGAGGTGTCATAACTCCTTGGCATTGTTCCTATGTGTGTTTGTGTGGTTTCATTGTTTGCTTCATTTTTCGTCTGTCAGTTTGGAACATGAAACATTTTGAATTGATGTCACCTGACACTGCGAACATCGAGAAATGTGTGCAACGACTAGTCTTGATCCCTGGCAGCCATCTCATTTGA
This sequence comes from Breviolum minutum Mf 1.05b.01, assembly GCA_000507305.1. NCBI lineage: Eukaryota > Dinophyceae > Suessiales > Symbiodiniaceae > Breviolum > Breviolum minutum. The sequence goes on along the minus strand of DF240685.1, from coordinate 51,931 downwards.
AAGCACCTTCAGACCAGCTTCAATCGACATGAAAATCATGATCATAACATGGAGCAACCCTAGCCCAAGATGGCTGAAGAGGTAGATCGTATCTTTGAAGCTGTATTTCAGCAACCAGGAAAAAACCTCAAATATCCTTAAGTACACTCCACGCAACTTCTAAGATAGCTCTACAGAAAAAGGGACGTCATCTTAGAAACCTCCCAAAAAAGGGCCCATATTCACATTGAGCCAGAATTTCGGCACCTTCAACGATTGCTGAGATATCAACAACATTTGAAGCCACATGAATTGCTTTCTAAGATGACTCCGCTTTTCAAAGCAACGAATTAAAGCAAAGCAGTCAGCTTCAGGTTTCAGTGCGTTTTGACCCGACCCATCGTTAACTAACTTGGCAAAGTCAACAAAGACAGTTCCACACAAAGCGTCCAAATTTGGATTGGGTTCAAAAGAAAGCGGCTCATTCCGCGCCCTTGATGGAGTTCGGTGTAGCATTTGGAGTGGCAAGCTCCACTGGGCCTAGCGCAACAGCTAGCCTAATAGCAGCCTGTGGTGGTGGCGCGGGAGCTGGCAGGCATCACTGGAACTACTGCAGCTGCCTCAAGCAGCAGTGTTGCCACTATTCTTGGTGTGGGCGCTGCTGCTGTCGGCTTTGGCCTCAGGGTCCTCTCGACAATCTCAATTGCAAAGCTGGATGTTGATGTTGAGATCATCCGCACGACGGTCGCAGACTGCCATGCGAACACGCCACTGCGAGCCATTCCCAAGGAATCGCTCGTGGAGTTCTTCGTCCACACCATGTTGGTGGCACGAAATCTGGCAAAGCCAGCGCAATGCCGAGTGCACAAGCACCTTTGTGCTGCTCCTCTGTGTCACCGCTCCGCTGCGAAGGAACCACAGTGGCCACCCGCGCTTTCAGCTTGGCTCTTCTGGAAATGCTCTTCTTTCAATGCCTACACTCCTTGACCATGGGCACTTTGGCAAAGCATAATGAGGTCAGTTGTTGAATGGCTGCACTGTTGCCATCAAAGTCACCTCCTTAGGCCCCCAGCCAGGCCTTGAGGCGCAGTGCCAGGTGGCACTGGCTGCGCATGAGAACATCGTGCAGCTCAGGCGATTTGTGTGGCCAGCGCTTTGGAGAGCCCAGCTTGGCCAGCATGGCTCGGCAACTCATGCTGGCCTTGGACTTCATGCACGCTATGGGTGTGATCCACAGAGACATCAAACCGCAGAATATCATGTTGCACCAAACTTCAGATATCCTACAGCTGAAGGTTGCTGACTTCGGCACCGCTGCTGGGCCACCTCCGTGACCACAGTGGCACGGACCTTTGTTTGGAATGGCTACCTCAGATTTGGTTCGCGAACACCACTTTCCAACTCCGTTGACAGCTGGTCCTCCGGCACCAGCAGCACCCATTCCAGCTTGTTATGCAACGCCGAGCTACGAAGCCGCATCGGGTGGATACTCCAACATTGGTGGTTGGAATCAGAGCCAGAATCGTGGTTGGCCAAACTATGGAAATTCGGGCCCAGGCAACAGGTAGAGATGACGCATGGAGTTGTATCAATTTGTATGAGGATGGCAGTTTGTATGAGTTTGCACCCAAGGCGAAAAAAATCGTATGAGGGTTTTGTGATAGGCGATATCTCGTGAATTGAGTTGTATTGGGAATTTGTTTCGGCTACGGGAATTCTGCCTCCTTTCTGGTTGATGGTCAGTGGGTTTCGGTGTTCGATCATGAGGACGCAGTGTGCCGTGTGCCCCCTGCGGTTTCTCTGTTTCGGACGTGGAAGAGGGCCGTTGACTTCCTTCGGCGTCGTGGTACTCTGGTGCCTGGGGAAAGTCTGCTGCGTCGGCCACGGCGCTAGGGGCGAAGTTTCCTTGTTCTGGTGTCTCGTGGCGGGTCCCTGTTGCGGATCGTGTGCGCTGCGAGTTGTCCTTTCAGTTTTCGCTTTGTTTGTCTTTCCGTTCGGTGCGTCTGCCCCCCTTTTGGTAGACGCTGTTGGTGGCCTCATGACCCGCAACCTAGCTAGTCACTAGTCCAGTCTCACACCTTGACTTGAGACGAATGTGCGAGAGAGGGTTTTGTGATTTCAGCAGTTGAATTTGTGTGTATGCGCTAAGGTGTCTTTTAACTGAGTTTGAGCGGTTTTTGAAAAATGTTCATTTTGACTGACGGTGGCATTTTTGGATTAGGGGCAGGGTGCTCTAATTTCGTTTGTTCATTGTTGCGATCACAATGGATTCGCTAAAGGTCACACGATGTGTTTTGCGCCGTACTTCGTCACATGTTGCAACAAACATTTATTTAGCAGTGCCGTAGCGACGTCAGTGCAAGTTCCCTCGACTGGTGTTTGGTTGTTTTCAGGTGGTGGCCCAAAAAAACGTAACAACGAGTCTGCCCAAGGCAAGGCCACGAGTGGAAAGGACACGAATCAGCTTTGAAGATGAAACCATTCCCTGATTTCAATTGGTGACGTTCTGTTCCTTTGGTCATTTTTTTGGGTCACCTTGAAAGATGGATATACTCCGCATAATATAGTTGGAGATGATCATCCCAGATATTCTTTGTGTTGGGTCACGGTCTATACGAACCTACACCTATTTGTGAGGTAGGAAGCTCATCCCCACGGCAAGAGAATTTGTACATAGTTTACTTCATGGGTAAGGTTCCTGATGCCAGCAACGCTGTACCAAGAGCAATTTTCTTCATTATTTTCCATATCACCAGGCAGGACATTTGCACTGCTGGCATCCGGATGCCTGTTTAGTTTGTCAGAATCCCATGTCCACCAGGGATCATTGGTTTGTTTCTTTGAGCGGGTTGCATATTGGAATCCACGTTTGAAGGGTACGGTGTCAAAATTGTTGATTTTTTGGTGGCTCTCCTCTGCAATCAAATTGTGTGTATCAATGGCCTAAAAGTTTTCGGATGAAATGTTTGCATGAAATCTTGTACCATTGCACAGCTTCAACATAGCAACTTTACTGTTGCAAACTGTTTCTCTTTTGTTGCTATCTCTTCTTTCAGGATTCAATGATTCAACCCCAAATTTCTCCTGATCTATGTCTCTCCCAGGGCAAGCAGACACCCATTCGGGAGACACGCTTCGTCTCTTGGCGTAGAAGCCGGCCATGAAATCTTGAGATTTTTGAAATGCTCAGTGTCCAAGCCTCCAATTCTGAGGAATGCATTTACGCTCGCTCTTGCAGGCACTTTGATGAGAGTGTGCACAATAAGATTTAAGATAAACAACCCAAACACCAATGAATGCAAGATGTATGATGACATATGATGTATGTCCGTTTCCGTTTGAATCATGTTGAGCTTCTATTTCAAATTTGAAGGGTGTTGTTCCGCTGGAATTGCATGTAAGCTTCGAGTACATAGAGCAGCATACACGGAGATAAAACCATATTTCCACCGCAGCAACCTCAAAGTCAAATCCATGTACCACAATTTCGCCAAGTTCCACAGAAACACGTCAAACATTGCCCTAAATCTAGATACACGTTTCAAGATACACAAACCTGGCAGATTTGGCAGGTTACCCTCCGACCCAAACCTCTCCACAGGTGGATTCGAGTCGTGTGCTGATCGTTCGGAAGATCAATCGCTGCTGGTGCTGCAGTGTAAGCATCGACGTTTGGGTGACTGGCAACACACCTGGCTGATTTTGGTTGGGGAGATGGACATGCTCCCCTTATTAGTGGTGGTTGTTGTAGCATTTTGCGCATGTTTGACTTCTGTTTTGAAACAGCCATGTTCAAAGGGATCGCGTAAAGCTTCCAGACAAAATCGACCACAACACTCTAAAACCATCAGGGATTGTCCATGACGGGTGCTGTTCTTTTGAGTGTCATCGCAAGCAAAGCTGCGGAACCAAATGTTTCCGGAGCTTGGCAATTTTAGCTCACGGAAACGATATGTTGTGACAGTAACGATAATTCGTTTGTTGCCAAAAAAGGGGCGATGATCGTAAGGAAAGGATCATTGTAAGTACAGGCGCTGTTAGCTTATGGTGAAGGCCTGGAAGTCACAAAGTGAGCAAAAACACTGAACCACAAGGGGCCAGCTCCAAGAAAACCAATAAGTTTTCGATCTCTGGGCATATGTCCCTCAGATCAACCCTCAGACTGACTCTTGCAATGTTTGAAGAAGATTGCAATTTATACCCAAGTATTTAATGCTCATATTGATTTTGGTGGCTCCGGCACCAAATGCTAGGATCAATTTGCTTGAGTCACCCACTACTTTCAAAGGAAGATACCATGCAGACAATCCCCATCAAAAACTCGGAATCATGCATCTCAAAAAGTGGCAAACTGAAAGATTTCACCATCTCACATCATTCATAGGATAAGTGCCCAGAAAAAGGAGTTAAGTTTGGTGATCCCTTTAACACCAGGATTTCTCTATGTGTTTCACCCATTTTTCCTGCAAAAAAATGCCGAGGTTTGGGATTTTCCTCACCTCAAATTCTCAGGGAACACTTTTCATGGCTGGGGTTTGCCCAGATCTGACGGCAGTCAACATGGGAACCTGGAGATGTTTCACGGCAAGTTTGAGGAGTACTGTGGTGAAAATGAAATGAGATCCAAGTTGCGAAAAAAGTCTTTTCAAGAAGAAGGTGTTGGTAATTTCGGGGAGAGAAGATGTGTTTGACCACGCCGATTTGCAAACCATTTCCCCTTCGATCCCAAATTCATTTGGATGTCACGAGGTATGGAACTGTGGAGAATGTGTTGGTGGCTCACTCTCGTGTGAAGTACGAGAACCTGTTCGGAAGAGAAGATGGGAAGCAAAAACCCAACTGTGCGGCGAAAAATGCCACTTAAAACCGTCAAGTGCTACGGGGTGGTGAGTACCTTTTTGGTACAAGTAAGGTTGCAATTGAAAAGCACCAGCCAAGTTTTGATAGAGGAAGCCAGGTTATACTTATAGGTGATTTTCAGGCTTTTCTTGAACATACTTCTTCACCCGGAACGAGAACCATGATTTCGCTATCGAATCAGAAAGACAAATCGATAAGTTCAACTCAAAACATCCGCAATGAAACCCCGTTGGATCTTGCAACAGATGCTGTTTCAACTCCAAAATACAGATTATAATCTGAATGTTGTCAGGTACTTTACTGAGAGTTTGAATATGCTTGATTATGAGATTCTTAGATTTGCTTGATTTTTTTCAAACTTGGATTTTTGTTTAACAATTCATGAAATTCAAGCTTTCTCGAAAAAACGAAAAAATCTCCCAATCGAGGTCAGGAGGTGGTCAAGCAGGCATCGTCTCACGCTTGCGACCGTTCGGGAAACCTGGCGGAAGGTAGCACTTGTGGGATGCATTAGATGTTGTTGAAGTTGCTGGTAAAATGGTTTGAAAGAAGAACCCTTCCAATATACATATATATATACATATATACGTATATTATATATTATATATATATATACATGTGTAATCTATTTGTAGAGGCATCAAACTATCAAGAAGGTGAAAAGGTAATGTTATAGCCTGATGCATCAGATCTTTGAGGACTAATTTCGTCATTTTCAAACAACTCTCACGGCTTTGGAGAACATGAGCATCCTAAAAAAGGCGATCCTTCACGAAGGTATCGCAACAATTTCATGAAACTCACTCGTACTTGTAACGATATGACCACATTGACATGTGTATATATTTATATACACACATATTTGACCATTCAAACAGCAGACCTTTATACTTGTGTCGTTGTGTCTGGATTCTCATGATTAGGAGGCAAAACCCCTTGTGTTTCACCAGGTGAAGGTGTAGCCATGACCAGGAAGCTACTTTGCTTCAAAACCACCTGTGTCGCAGTTCTGTTTCATTCAGTGCCAAAATGAGGGTTTTTAACAGTCTGACAGAAAAATGATGGTCAAGTCTCTGACTAGTTCACTCAAATCTTGAAAAAAGCATCTCTTTTCCTAGGGCCAATTTTGGCTCATTGTCTTCCAGTGAATCCCGTTTCGGTTTGTATTTATGGTTTCAACCTGATGTTGAAAGTTATGTTCTTGTGCACCAAACGAAAACACAACACGCTTCAAGGTCTGGTCTGGGCTTTGTCGTCATGTCTTGACCTTATTGGGCCTGGTTTGGTTGTAAGATGCTGTAGCGTTGTCCGGAATTCAACCACCTTTTCTAGGAGGCAATACCTGTTGATGCAGGCAATCCATTTACTGGCCATAATTCTAGATGTCGCCATCATTTGATTGAAAGTAAGTATCAAAGAATATTTGATACAATCTAAGAACCCCCAAGTATCATACAATTTCCCAACAGTCAAAACGGTTTTTTTGTCAATATGTTATCCCAAGTTTTGCGTTTCATCCCAGTTCCCATTATCCTCCAGAAATCTGCTTTCATGATCTGTTCCAACAAACATCACATGAAGATTCAGGATTCCCATCTTTAGATCCGATCTAAGATGGCAAATCAAACCTGGAATTTCCCGTCAAAACGCAACTGCAAAACAGAAGATCACGGACGTTCATTTGCAGTACATTATTTTTAATGATCGAACTTGAACATGGTCTTATCATGGGCTTAATGTTTGAGTTGCTACCTTCAAGGAATCAAACTTACATCCAACCAAAATCACAAGTCTCACCTTTCACTCTCCAAAAGGAACATCTACAAAAGAAGGTATATAATATGACTCTATGACGATCCAAAACGAATCTCCCAAAAAACCCTCTCTGTTTTGGTGCTGGGTGGAAACTCCCTGACGAATCTCCCTGTGGGTGGTTTTAAGGAGCAAAGGAGAGGAAGCTTTGAAGATTCTTGCTGAGGGAGCAGAACAGCAAGTTGCCGGTCTGGGATACCCAGCGAAACTCAGCAGTGATTTTTTCATGACACAAACTCGTTTTCCGAAACCTGGTTGTTTGGTACATTGGAAGTTCAGTCCAATACCTTGAGTTGTGAGTTGTATCATAGATTATTGGCTAATTTGCATGACTTTGTTGCATAAATCATTGCTTCAAGCAGAGAAACACTCACCGGAGGGTAAGCAATGGGCTTAAAGTGTTTTTCAAAGCTAGTGACATCTGTGCCGTGGGAGTTTTGCAGGGTGAAATTCTCAGGACAGTATGCCACATGGCCACATGGCGCCTCTCAAAGTTCTGAATGTTGATGCATCGTCACAAGAAAACCAGATGCGAGAATACAAAATGGAAGATGTATCACTGCATATGTGCTCCTGTTTGTCATTTTAGAGGCTGACAATCCCAAATCTGAATGATTGAACTCTTGTGTTTGACCTTTGTTTTGGGGAAGCCTCTAGCTGTTCACTGTCCCATATAAAATCATGGGTAGGCTATTCACTTTAGTCATTTTTTGAACTTCACTTCTCTAAGACTTTTTGGGAGATTCTGTTTATCTGACATTTTCCATATCACTCAACGGCTCTCCTTTTCAGCCATCACGCAACCAATCAAAGGTCGAATGTTTCCCATCCAAAGGATCCATCACGTCACCAGGTACTGTCATTCGGGTGCAAAAGTTTGAACGTCGCATGAGCGAGTCGGCAGCTGGTCTTGAGGACGACTCGACGCGGACTCAAGTCAGGGAAAACGATTGGTACCAGCTCTCCAATCAATCTGATGTAGTCACTGCAATAGGATGTAGGATAGCAACCTTACATGATCTCCTTTCTAAACTTGAGGGGTGTAATCAATTTGATGGCTCAAGATGGTCAGAAAGTTGAATCTACGCGGTCCAATAGCTCTCAGTGATCTTGATTCTGAGATCTCTCAAAGGCGTTGTCAGATTTGCTTGTGCTCTTTGTTTCTTGTGAAGACAGTGAAGACATGAAGTGTTTCCCATTCAAAAAATGCATCCCTCTATACTTTCCAAACCATCGAGCTCCAAAGCCAACAACAATCCCAACCCATCACAGCCCCTGGAGGAACTGGATGAAAAGGAGCCAAACAGAGGGGGAATGGGGCCATTATCGACAAGTCCCTGAAAAGTGATGAAAAGTTCATAAAAGTTCAATCGAACTTCATACTTTCTACGCAAAGCAACATTATCAAAGGTATCCAGCTCTTGAACCTTGTTCTATGCGGCGTTCTTTGGTGAAAGACACATGTTGGTGGACTTGGACCGAGAACTGAAAATGGCTAAAATATGCTAAAATGAGATGCGGATTCATTTCAAATCACATCATCTCATGTCAACTATGTTTCCTTCTTCCTTCCAGCTGTGCCTTGCATGCCAGGAGCAAGAGCCCTGCAGTTCCGAGAGCCGCGCCATGGGTGGATGAAGGTCACCTTCATGCAAATCTGATGACAACTTCGGTGGTATTTTTTTGGGGGGTCGTCACTATCAGTCAATGATATACTCTAGGTCCAGGCGTATCCAACATGCTAATTTCCCTTTCAAAATCGGAGATTCCTATCATCGTAGTAAATCCTGCAGCAGTGCAGGATCATAAAATATCCCCATTGATCAGAGTGTATCAACCATCACAGCTGGTCGCAGGAGAGAAGCGCTGCGCAGCGTCCCATGGCCGCAGATGTTGGCAGTTGTGGTGTACAGTCATGGGATCCGAAGCACAAAAAAGAGATGATAATGTTTAAGCGAGTGGTGATTTGAGGGGGTTGCTTATCTAACACTGAATACTATGGTTTGAAACAAGCTTCTCACTTGTCACCTTATTTGTATGCGTATCTGATAGTGGTAGAAATTTAAAATAATTTGCAATACACATACATCATCATACATCAACATCATATCAAAATGTCAACAAAAATATATATTCTGTGGATGCATCAATGTTCAAAACAAGAGCATGGTGTCTTTGCTGTAACACGGCGACCATGGGTCGCCTGTAGGTTTGAACCGCCTGGAACAGGCGAAGCATTCTCTCTGACAGATTTCCTGTTGGAAGCAGCGTTTGCAATGGGCTGGCCTAAAGACCATCTAGACCTAGACTACTTCTAATACTAGCAATGGTGGGGTGCTGGTGAGTGACATCTCTCTATACCTGGCAGCTAATCATGCCGTGGATGCATCATTTCCACATCGTACTGTCACGTCGTTTGTGATGGGGGAAAGCAACATGGAAGCACTTGCAAATGTTGTTCAAAAAGCTGCTCGCAAAACAGCTCAATCTTCCGTGCCAAAAAATTAGTGATCTTCAACATTGAGAAAGATGACTTTGACAATACTTAGTAAGTAGCATGGTCTCATTTATTGAGATTGCTCTTTGATACCACAGATTATGATCTTTGTTAAGCTGTGTGTGTCAGAGTTGTCTTTGTACGTGAAAGATGATGAGGGTAATGATTCAGATTTCATGACAGAAAAGTCTCTCAGGCTGAACAGTGGATGTGAACTTCGCAGTCTCTGTGTGAGGAGGCGGAGCTGGCTGGATGTGGGTGCTTTCAAACATTCCTGATATTTTCACATGTTTTTGTGCAAAGACCTTTTTGACCAATATGTGTCAAATATTTTTTACGCAAAATGCATCGACAAGATGGGACAAGTAATCTCTTTCCTGCGGGCGAGTGCGAGATGACGAGTTCATGCTTAGATATGCTCGGAGCATGGTCAGATCGGCCACGCACTCTGGTAGACGTTTTACATGGCTTCATGTGTCACTTTTCGTGGCAAACGCAGAATTTTTGTGACGTTGGAGTGTCACTTTTGTGACTTGTGACTTGAACGCATCGCGCTCAGAATGATGAATCTACTATGTGTACCTATTGCCTTTGACTTGTAATAAGAGTGCGAGTAGAGGCTTTGTCTAGGACCACACGCGGCAGATGGAGATGTTTGGCACAACAACGTTGATCGTTATGGTAGTGAAACATCGTCGCAGTGTTGTGACATCTCTATGGACCAGTTTTTTATTTTTGGACCCCGGCTTGCCCGGATTTACTTGGATTCAGTCTTTTCAACAAAGGTCAGGAATATGTTTATTGAACAGCTAGTTGATGACTTCAGTAATTCTCTTACAATCCGTTTTTCAACAGAGGTAAAATTTACGTATTGAAAGGCAATGAATGTGATAAAGACTTGCTTTGTCTCTTACCAGTTTCTATTTCAACAAAGGCAAATGAGTTTGCTTGTCGCAAAAAGACGTTCGGAAATTTGGCAAAGATGTCTTTCATCCCCGACAATCGAATTTCTGAAGGCAAGCACATGAATTTGCTTGTTGAAATTAGTAGATGAATGCGGCAAGGAATAGTCTTATCTCTTACAACACATAAACAAATAGATTTCAAATAAGGTAGATACTGTAATTGACTGTGCTTATGGATTTGTCCCAAACAAGGAAAAACGAAACATGAAACATGAATAAGATTAACTGTAGTTTATCTGATTCAGTTGATTTTGATAGATGGATGTGCCAGAAATGGTGCTTTACATATATTTTTACCCGGTAGTTTTTTTGTGGGTGAGATCCATCAACATTCTACTTGAAAAGGTAAACATGTGAATTTCAGGGTCAGGTGAATTTCAAATCCACTTTCTGTTTTGTGTGTTTCACCTTTTGGTTTTGTCAGAAAGTCAGAACTCAGCTGGTTAGCTCTTTCTGCTTACAAGGCCCTGTGCCGTCCTCGAGGACACGGGAGGGTGGGGAGCATGTGCTATGCTGCTGCCAAGAGTTGATATGGAGAAGATACGATACCTAAGCTTTTCCATCGGGTTTCATACAAACTTGTACATAACAGGTGGTTCGGAGGGGATTTCTTCTATCAACAATACCTGTCAAACATGCATTTCATGTTCAACTGTGAAAACGACTGTTCTGAGAAAAGTTTTTCCTTTATAGTCTCTGTAGGTTTGCCGCTCGTTTCAGGGAAGATGTCTAAAATTTGGCATGCAAATTTTGGATGTCTGTCAGGTGACTGATGTGTGAAATTCCAGCCATTTAATTCAGAAAATGTACATCAATTCATAGATCAAAACGTATTGTTTGCAGCAGAAAAGATGCTTATTTTTTGAAAAAGAGTTGAAACCTTTTCACTCCTTTTCCAAGTTCACTCCACCAAACCATATTTCTTGACGCCGCAATCAGGAGCACCATTCTCGTTGATGGAGGTTACCAACAAAAACTCTGAAAAAACAACTAAAAAATGGTAGCACCTTGGCAGCTGGGAGGCTGTATGTTGGGGGTTGCTGAGATGTTGAGAAAAAACGTGGGACCTAGAAACTCAGCAGCTTAGCATATGTACCTATGTCTTTGTAAATGTAGATATATGATCCAGCAGATCTCAGGTAGGTTTGGCCTTTCCGCATCAACTTTGGCACTCTGAAGCCACAGACATTGCTGTGGTCTTCCACGTCCAGCATTGGCATAGAGCCTGAATTAAGATTTGTAACATGTGATGAGAGATTACCTTGGCATATCAGCAGACATTGGTTTCTGCTTGAGTAAGACCAATTAGAACTATGTATTAGTCTGGCCAACAGGAGTGACATGGCCAATAGAACTGAGAAGCCTGGCCAAGTATTGGATATGAATTCCGGCATGACTAAACTCTTTTTGCTCTCCAACGAACGCGTCAGATCCAAAGTTGTCTCGAAGAATCATGTCTTTCGCAGATCACTTATATAGAAATCACGGGTATTTCGTTCGGAACTTTAAATGCTTCCAGATTTTGAAGGTGAAGAGTGAAGACCTTTCTTTTTCACATCAACTCACCGACCTGAGGCCTTCGTATCGACGACACCCAGTTTTCCCGAAAACGGTAAAAGACGAAGACGTTGGGGCTTCGGAATGCTTTTCCGAAAGGCCTTATACCCAGGCGAACACCTACGATCTTCCACCCCGGGGACACAGAGACAAACACTTCAAGGTGATCAACATTCATGGTTTATCTACGGTAAAGATGCAAATTCCAAAGAACATGGAGGGTTTGAGTTGGGGAAGCACTCACTAGGAGAGTTGTAGATTGCCCAAGTGTTTTCATACAACAAAGGAAACAACTACTTAAAAGATCGAAAGACAACGACAGATAACATATAAAGTGGGCAATTTTCCAAGTGCTGTCCTACAATTATTCCGTATCAAGTGTTTAGAAGATGAACGGAGACAGCCTGGGCCTGACTCATCAACTTTCTGAAGTTTTGGATGTGCAAGTAGAGAAGGTCATAAAAGATTGAGTACTTCGGGTTCCAGAACCCTGGGTGACAGATCGTCATAAGCCTTCTCTGCTTCTCCGAAGTCCGATATGTTTTTTCGCGTGATTTTCAGAGATACAGTTGAAATGCCGCCGCAGTTTTCCGACTCTGTTCCATTTTGCGGTGCTTCGGAGAAGCTGAGCGCGTTCCAATACGTACCGCCAAAGCAGACCTTGAAGTTGGAGAACCAAGACATACCGAGCACAAGAACTTTCTCGCATGTTCCCAAGGAGTGGAAAGTTTCCGCCTGATGTGGTATCCAAATGGCCTGTGGTTCCCACCCCACACCAGGTTCTTTTCAATAGGGTTCTGCCAGTGACCAGTGACCAAATCTTCCCAAGGCCCTCAATGACATCGCAACACTCAGAGCAATATTGGCAATATAAGTTGCATCTCAGAATTAATGGGGATCTACGCCCAGCCCCCCGTTCCCAGTCCCCAACCTTTTGGATGATAAGGCCTTATTAAGGCCTTTTCTCTTGGGGAGGGTGGGCATAAATCCCCTTGAAAAAACGCTTCCTATGGAAGCTGACAACATCAACCCGTTTGTTTCTTCAAAGATCGACAGCACCCAAAGATGGGTGGACAAATCCATTGATGGTTCTTTTCCTGACGTTTGCATGTTGTTGATGGATCTTTTCGTGGGGTTTGCTTGGCCAACTCAGGGGGTTTGCTTGGCACATGCGGGCGATATGCGATTATTCTTGATCTTTTAGAGGCTGAGCGCTGAGGCATTGACCGCCAGCAGCTGAGATTTTTTAGGGGACAAGAGTTCTTTTTGACCGCAAAATGGATACAAGATTCCTGTAAAGTCTGAAAGGTTTGGAGTTTTTGCAGCTAGTTTCATGGATCTTCGGTGTATTTAACTCATATGCTGCCAATCTAGCTACCAATTCTGAGATGTATGAAGATTTAGAAAAATCTCAGTTTAGTGATGGAGGGGTCGATGTGATGAGTCACACGGCATCTTGGGAAAAAACGCAAACAGTGAAAGCTGGGCCCTTCGCTGATTGATGGGGATCACCTGACTTGTGAGACACTTTCCCCTTAGTGTGTCAGCTTGGCATTAGTGTCTTAAAGGGAAAGGCCACAACCACAGTGAATAATTGCCAGCCACCGATTTGATGAAAGCAGGCTCGTGCCGGCTTTTAAAGTCGAACTTTTTGATAATTGCCACTTGAAACTCTGTGTCTCTGCCGGCTTTTTAAATGGTGCCTCTCCTCCTGCTACCTGAAGCGCATGAATATACAATCGAAAACAACCAAGGATGATGTTCTTTTTTCGTTCGTGTCTGTATCATTAAATACAAAGCATAGCAAGGTTGCCAAGTGTTTAATGCGTTCCATCTATTGCGATTCAAAATTCACCAGAACCCCAATATAAATCATTGGAGCCTTTACAATCAACACAACAAGATTTGCCAATTTGGGAGAACAATGCAGTCTCAAGTCTAGCTCCATGAAGGTTTCAGAAAATCATTGGGATCCTGCCGTGATTTCAAAAAACTGAGACCATTGATTCTTAATTTTGACCAGGAACAGAAAAGGAGACCATCCATTTTGGTGTACACGAACCTTAGGCGGAAACTGGCATCTACTTTCAATGGAAAAAGGAAGGGAAACTATCTCACCTTGAGGTACTGTCATGTTAGGAAGTTTCCTCGTGTCACATTATCCTACTTTTTCTGAGGTGTGAATTCCTGCATATCCAAAACTCATACCAACAATCATTCCTCAACATGGGTAGCAGGAGCACCAGCGCAGGCAGTCTTAACACAGGAGGTCGAAAAGCAGTTGAGTTATAATCCAAAAAAAGGGTGATGCTTCGATACTCTCCATGGTTAGAAATTTGTTCCTCTCCGGATTGCGTGCATGCGCAATTTTTCTTGAATGAGTTTCTCCAACTCCTGAGAAGTTGCGTTCATTCCTTCCCTGGAGGATCAGTTGCTTATCTCCAAAACGCTCAATTTTCACTGAACCATGATTTGTTTAGAAAGAGGAATGTATTTTGTTTGCCTCTGAACATATTGACCCAAATTGAAAAAGTAAGGCCTTGGGTCATCATCTCATTTGCCCCAGAGAGCATCAATGGCAACTCCATGACACGATAACTTCAACGAAGTGCTAGTACCAATTCATCAACACATGACAGATTCACCAGATTCACCTAGAAATTGGCCAAGCACTTTTGAAGATACGGAAGATATTGATTAGCTTTGAAATGCGAACAATCCAGAGATGATATTTTTCCTGTTTGAGGACTCAATCAGAAGTCACTACAAAGTATCCTTCTATTGCCTCAAACTTTCACGTTAAAGATTTGATGCTTTTTGTTTCGGATATATTATATTCGGCTGCAACGGTCCCACAATCAAAAAAGAAAACAAATATGTTCAATATCTTCACCGGGTTTTCTTAATGGATTTCCAGATTAAAGGTATATCAAGGTGGTCTATCAACCATTGAAAGGATAGCATTTGTGACTGGCACAGATCGACCTCCTGAAATGTGTTTCAAGATTTGGCACAGTCGTTTTGCGTTAAAACTTACAGGGGTTTTCAGCAGGTCCACGTGAAATGTTGGAGCTTCAGGACGGCGGATGTCAATTCTGCCGGGAGAATTGTTGTGTTCTTTAGATGTTTGGAAGTGAAAATGAAAAATCCATGAAAATCCTCAGTTTTGGGCAGATTAAGATACAGACACTCAGATACTGTCGACCTTTGCCGAAAAAAAGATGTGTTCCTGAAGCTCTCAAACAAGATTCATCTTCCCTCGGGATCGGAGCCAACCACAGCGGCAAGCGCAACGACTCCAAAAAAGGAAAAAAAGGTGATTGAAATGATTTCATCATGCAAAATGATGATTCAAATGTGAGAATATTTCTGTGTATTCCAAGATGTTTTTCAAAATTTGGACATCCTTTCTGGGAGTCTAAAAGTCCCCATGAAGAGACATTTCAGTTTGGGTGAACGATCATTACGGTTTTTGATCACCAGGTGATGTGGAATTCCGAGCCCTCTTGAAATTATCCGCGGAGTTTGCGTTCGCCGTGGCACCCCGGCAGAGGTGGAAGCAATTGATGTGTCATCCAGTCCTTTTGAATGCCGATGCAAATGGCCACGTTTTCCGCATTTTACACCACCAATCCCATGTCCCTGAGTCATCTTTCGCTTGTTTTCACGGCACGAATCTGATGAGTGACACATCTCTCCCGTTTTCTTCGGCAGTTGCGGCTCCCCAATCCTCTGGAAACATCATGAAACATCCCTCAAAACTGTTGACGTCGCCCTTGCACGGTAATTTCAATATCAGGAAGTTGTAGGTTTCTGACGAGATGATAATCTCATGGGACACATGAACATCTAGTAAAATCTACAGAGATTTTGTTCTACCATTAGAGGAGCAATCCTTCGATTTATCGAATTTGCCTAGCAAGATGGCCAATTGTCTACCGGGAAGTACCAGCTGGCATCAAGGCTTTGTTTTTATATAGCATGTGTAGGGGGACCTGTTGACTTCACACCATGTTCTTCATACTTTCTTTGTATTTGATGAGATGTTTTTTTAAACGCATCTTTACAGATGATGAAAGAGAGGAAGGGAGACTTTGATCATCTAAGATCTTAAGCTCAGCATCTTCGGGGAAAAAACAAGGATTGGATTTGGGAACCAAGTGAATGCGTTTGCAACGGCCGATGCGGAGAGGAGCCTCTGCATTACACCCTGGTTGGCTTGCCGGATGCAACAAAGGCAAGAGCCTTTAGCGTGGCCTGAAGTTGTATATAACAGCAAAGTCAGGGATGTCAACAAGAATAGATGTATGTCATTGCTCCAATAGGTCTTAAAAATGTGAATATCATATTTATTTGCATACATTTTATACATGTGTGTGTGTGTACCTTTTTAAGCGTTCCCACAAACTATTGCTCTGAGTGAATGAAAGCAACATCACAGAACCGATCAAAAAAATCATTGAAAAAGTGGAAATCTCCCCAAAAAAATGACGAACCAAATTCAGGTGAAAGTGATGCATGACTTGCTTTGGGTCGTTGTTAGGCTTGTGGAGAAATCCATTGAGGTAAAGGTAGGACGACATTGAAAAGTTGTTGGACCGACATCCCGACATCCCTGCACAAATCGAACTGGAGGACTTTGAGGAACAAAAGATGAGCCAAGTTCGAATGGCTGCTTTGTATGCAGGGGGCATTCTATCTTACCCATAACAGGCATACCTTCTTAGGCACTAGAATGAAGGCTTCTGGATATACAACGGATACAAGCCCCTTCCACATCCAATCAGAAGGTGTTGTCGATTCTTGTTTTGCAGACAGCCATGAAAGGTGAACTTTGCATGCTGCTGAGACAGACTAGCTTCATTTGATATTTTGATGTTCCATATTTTTTCAGCTGGCTAAACTACTATGTTGATGTATATATAGTTTCTCCAAGTCAATGGTGAACTTTTCGTGCTACAAATCCCGCTGGCCAAGTCAGTCGTTTGGCTCGGGCTGCGTGCTTCTGCTTCGTGTCATCATGTGACTGTTGCTGAGGCATGACTCGGCATGCAAAACTTACGGCTCATGTTTCTTTGTTGGAATGATATATGTTGATATATCGTGATATATGAAGATATATATATATATATACGTATATATATATATACATATATATTGGTACATGATGACTTTTCATGTTCGCTCCAATTGCTGAAAGTAAGATGGCCTAAACTGTTTTTTCAGCTGATGGTTCCATGTGGTTCCCAAATACTTCAACTGTGGGCATCACCTCCAAGCTCCAGGAAGCCACCATGCAGCGAGCCTGTGAAATGGTGAGCCAACGGATGGTTAGGGAGATATCATCAATGTGGATACCAAACGACAGTTTGCCAGAAATGGATGAAAATGGTGAGTTTGGGGTGAAAATTGAAAGAAAAGATTCAATGGATTTATATGGACTTGACTAGTGTTCATGCACACATTTTTATTGAATGGTCTTCTTTACTTGGTTGGATCATGCGATGAAATCCGTCCTGAAGTTGAGTGGTTGGAATCTGAAAAAACGATGATTTTCAGCACCCCACTCTGGAAGATTACTGATTTCACACCATGTTTCACACGTGTGGCTCAACCACCAAGTCACTGTAGGAACCACTCATCATTCGGCTTCAAAAGCCGAGAAGCTTTGTGAAGGTGAACATCCACGATTTGTTCATCAACAAAATGTCACGATGATCAGGGGACCTTTGTGAAAGACCCCACCTCTGATAACACCATGGTCGTGTTATTCATTTGCCATTGATATTTGCTGTTCACATGGCGTCGATACAGGGGTTATTGAGACGCGAATTCAAAACTTGCTATCTATTGATGATTGATGAATCATGGTGCGTCAAAATGAGTTGCTTGAGACATGATGACACAATGTTGTTATTTAGCAATCCTGCTAAGTTTCCTCATTGCAAAAAACATGCATCCCCAAAGGCCATTGCTTTGGTTCTCTAACGATTCAATGGCTTCCAGAATGGCAGGTACAAAGCCTCCTCAAAACACAAGCAGCTCAACAACGTGGGAATCCTGGAATCACCAAAAACGGATGGGAAATCCTCAACTCTCATTTTGGTTGCCCTGGATTTCTGCCTTGCCAAGGGACGCCGTACCACCCTTTGTGCTGCCAAATTCTACAGCTGATGCAAAAGGACAATGATTGGAGGGGTTGTGTGCCAACTTGCGACTTTCAAATGTTCAACCTTAGAGTCCAGAGGCTCCTTCGAAACCAAACAAGACGCCTTGAAACTGGCACAATTTCTAAGTCGTTTTATGATATTTTCTGCTGGAAGTTGTCTGCGGTGGATTGCTCCCGGTGGATTGCTCCCATCAAAACCGATATGAAAAAAACTACGAATGGGAAAATGATGGAAGAACTCCAGCTAACCAGGTGAAATGCTTAGTTTCTGCCTATGTCTGACTTAAATGTAGCTTTGATTACCACCAGTGCTGATACAAGATTAGGCATCGCACATCGCATCTACCATGGAACCGCTGCCTTTGTGGCTCAGCTGGTGCGTTGGGGACGCGACCGCTCCGCTTACCGAAACTCATGACGTCGCTGTGGCGTTGTTTTGCAAGGTTCCTTGGGTGAGGAAACGTGACCTGTAACGTCACCTCACTTTTTTTGTGTATAGTGACGTGGTGATATGTTATAATCTGAACACGATTCAAAAGAGTAAGTGAACAAGCCAGATCCGAATTCTAACATCTAAAACTTGAACACCTTTGTTGGTGTTTTTTGGGCAGATGTGTGTTCTTGTCACCTCTATTTGGGGAAGAGTCACCAATTTTTTCTTGAAGTCACCAACGGTCAACATTTGAGATCTTGGAGATTTAGATCTTCTCCGGGAAGAAAAGGAGTACCGCATCATAATGGTTAACGATAAGTAAGCGTGTTTGTTCGTCCGAAAGTAATTCCGTGTCTACGCATCCAGACTTCAAAGGACTTCTGGCAGAACTAACGGACATCGCTGGTAAGACGGCCTGACTTACAACCTTGCCAGCCTCGTTGTTGATGATTGACGTGTGTTAATAAAAAACCATTGCAACATGACAGTTCAAGTGGAGAAGGCTTGTGTTTGGAACAGAAATGTCGTGTTCTCTTGAAGTGAATTGTTCTGACTTGGTTCACCCCACAAAGCACCAAGCTATATGATTCAAGGGGGAATTTCCCTATCCAAAGATATCTCAAATGGTTGATGTTTGAGTTCCAGTTCCACACATTCTCGTCGCAAAGAAGTTTTCCATCCGGGAGGGGGTGCCTTGAGGTGGTCTCTTCACAGTGCAGTTTTCGTCACTTTGAGCCAAGGTTACTCGGTGAGACAACGAATCATGGGATCTTCAGAAATGGTTGGTTCATCCAGAAATTGCCACTGTAGAAATTCCTTGTTGGTTAAATGTATTTGCCTCTTTGGTCGTGTTGTGTTTCGCACTTGTTCCACATTGATCCATGTATGCTTGGGCGTAAGGGGAACGATACCGATTTTGTTGAACGACTTGAACTGAATCTGTGACGTACAGATGTCGACGCCTTTGATACCAATAATGAGAGCGCTGGCATAATGTATTGACGGTTGTTGCTTGGAATGATGTTTCACCCAAATAGTTCATGGATGTTTTTCTTTGAGAAGGGACCCAAATACATCACCTGCCACCAAGGCTTGAGAACGCAGCCATGTAGTCTCAATGGACAAGCATGTCCTGGCTCACCCGCGACTTGGCGCTAGATGGGTGGGTTTTCCTCCACTAAAATTCAGGTTTATGGTGTGTTAATGGTGTGAATCCTGGAAAATGTAGGCTTGAAATCATGAAGGTATTGGAGCCTTAACATTAGGAAGATGCACAAGTATTGATCACTCCTAAGAGTGACTTGAGAAATGACCTCTTCACACAAAGCGCAGGTTCCCTACATTCAAGATGCTACCAGGATCCATTCTTAACGGCTGCACAACACAGGGCAGTTCACCCTCTGGAGGTCACACAAGATGGAACCCAAAATTGATACAGGTGGGGAACATCAAGCTTACAGACTTCACGATTTGTAATGTGTATCAGATATTTGATTTCATATGTCGTACTATGCATTTGCTTATATACATACGTATATATATATATATATATATGTACACACACACATCTTTCTGTACCATGAAAGGCATACCTACTTTGAATCGAAACTGGCAGCCAAAAGATAGTAAAGCATTTTTGTAACATCTTTGTATCATTCTTGTGATGAAATTCCTGGGGCCAATGAGGTGGATTGGGACCATCATTCCTCCTGCATGGAATCACGAAGATTTCACAATCCTTGCAGCCATGTCCAAGAGGAGAACGAGAAGTGCATGGCCACATGTTTCACCACAACTCGAGTTGCAGGGTTTTTTAATGTTTTATAGAGCTTCAATGGAAGAGACGCAGTTCAAATCAGTGATGTCATCCCCTGACCAAGGTGAATGAATTTGCCAAGAAAAAAGGTCATTTCAAGCAAGGAATCCTCCCAAGTCTGCTGAAATGGAATCCTCCCCCAAATGCCCTTTCTCAGATTGCTGAGCGATTCCTATTTACCAAGTCATTTCCGTCCATTGGCCGAGTCCCATCATCACCGGAACCATTGATAGGAGATTGAGAAGCGCATTGCGAAAAATGCGGATCGCAAAAAACTTCCAGGTGCTCATCGCAAAAGGAGGATGTTTGAGTGTCAAAAAATATCGCAACTGAAGTGAACAGTACTTTGTGATGATCACAAGCTGTTCCGTACAAAATGAAGAGGAAATTAAAAACTGGCTACAGATCAAGCAGTAGTCCAGTGAATTTCACCAAATCCGTCAATTTGTCGATGTTTGGAAATTGAAGGATTGTCGAGTTGGAGTGTTTTCAACACATGTCTTCAAGTGGTGGAAGTTCCAGCTAGCTGTGTTAGGTTTTCTTACTTTTACTGGATAGCAGATATGTTGGTAGGATCGCAGGATTCACTTCTTTCCTTTGGAAAATTCTTACATATTCTTACCAACCTGGATCAAAGATGGAGCCTTTAAAGATGGAATAAGATGGAATGATCACTGAAGTTTCACCAAATAGAAAGCTTCGCATCTTGCACCATAAATCTCCATTTCAAAACACCACAGTACCGACCAGATGATAAAGAATCAAACTCATGAAGTATGGCAATTTCAAAACCCCAGGCACATGGTCTCCATCAATAGGCAGATTCGGTGTATTTTTTGTTTCGCATGGCCAAGGGAGGCCAACGAGGAGCTAAGGAGCTAGTGTGTTTTCCGAAGTGGGAAGCTCTTTGGAGCCCCAAAACCCTCAAATTTGCTGATTGCATGTAATCAAAATATGTCATCTATTTACATATGCATATGAATATAAATATAAATATAGATATATGATATCATATATATATATATATATATTGGTTTATTTGTTCATATTTATTGCCATATACCCTGATTTCAAGCCAGCAACTCCTCGAAATCTGCCCAGGTACATACGAGCTCTTAGCCACTCAAAGTGGATCTTGCAGCAAGGGCAGTCGCGCAACCAGCCCCTATGCAGTGCCAGGCGTTTGGCGGAGATATGTGGAAAGGTGATCGCAAAATTCCCAAGCATTTTGTTTTTGTAGCCTTTCCTCGAAGTACAGACTAGGACCCCACAAAAGCCAAATGCCTAGGAATTGAACCATCTACTTTTACTCTTCAAACCTCCTTCCTTCAACAAAAACCCAACTCACACAGGCCCCATCCTCTCATCCACTTTCTTTCGAACCTCGGAAAAATTCAACAAAAATGCAGAAACGTTTAACAGAAAAACCATTTGGCCTTCCAGCACAACGTTTTTTCAGGTCCCTTCACGGACCTCTTCGGTTTCATCTACGAGGCACCCGTGGGCGAGTCACAGCAATGCTTGCTCACCAGCTGTTCGGAAAGTCAGGTGGGGAGCCGGTGCTGGTGCTTCACTAGCTTGTAGGAATCATGATGTTTCAAGTTATTTAGCGTAAAGATTATAAGAAGTGTCCAAGATGGATTTATGTGATTCAATGGGCATCAAATGCATTTACACAACTGAAAGTGACTGAAATCCATGACTCCATGGTCAATTGAAACTCATTGTCAGCCAGCTTCCAACTACGTTTTCAAGCGAGTCTAATGCTAAGTCAAGCCGCAAGCCGGTCTTTGTTTGGAGACCGTGAAAGGTGCCGAGTCTTTGCGACTTTTCGACCAACTTTTGCAATTTGTTCAACCTCTTCTGCAATGAGGCAGGTTTTTGTTTGGCGGATTTCCGGAACGTCGAAGTCATTGACAAGCAAAAATTCATTTCTAGATGCATGTTTTTCATGAATACACTTTCCGACTGAAAGACTGTTGTTGTGATTCATACGTCGGTTTTGTTTTGAAGAGTCACCTACCACCTACCACCTACCATAGTTTGTATCTGAGAGTTTGGAGAGTTTGCAAGTCAGAACAGAGGAGATTCTAGGCAAGTTGGAGAGTAGCCCTAGCCATATCCACAGCGACTGGATTGGCGTTGGGTGAAGGAAATGCAACCAGAAACACAAAGGAACTATGCCAATCTAGAAACCTGAGATGGAATGCAAGTGAAGCAAACGCACAAGTGCTTCAATTGTTACTTAATGTCCCTTTCCAAATGAAAGCATGAACGTCTTCCCCAAATTTTCCCTCGAAAAAACATCCCCCATCTTCAATGACTCAGATGGATGGTTGCGAAACCTTGGCACATGATTTGAGCTATGATGCACCATTGGTGGGCAGCAACTGCAATCATGGACCCAAGTTCCTTGGAAAAAATGCCAGAACATTTGAGATACCTGAGGATGTTAATGTCTCTGTCATTGGTTTTATGGTGAACTTTCATGATACAGGAGATGTTGCTATTGCAGTATGTAGTACTGAGTTTTTGTTGGGGGGTGTTGTTGTAGGAAGTCTTGCCATCCATGAATAGTCTTCTGCGAGTTTAGGATAAGTTTTTAGGCCAAGTGTGAGTCAGTGTGAGTCGCAAGAACCATACATGAGCTCTCGGTTGGGGAGTATAAATGAAAATACTGATGGGCTGTCAACGTTGATTGACTTGTTGTGTCAGATTGTTATGATCCTTTGGAGAATAAGCTCAAAGATACAAGTATACAAAGTGATACCCTGCATTCTGCAGAATACCCTCAAAGACGCCTTACAGATGTTACCGTAATGGATCATTCTGCTGCCCGTATTCATAGAGAAATAGGCCCTCACTGGAGCAGTTCACAACAAAGACTAGTTGGCTGAGAAGCAGCAAAAACTACAAATCAACAGCCTTCAACAATCCCAGCTTCCTCGCCTCCCAGCGTTGGAAAATGAATATCCCAAACTGGAGAAGAATCTTGTTTGATTACCAGCCAACCAAGACAACAAAAAGCCAGAGTGACATCCACCACAAAAGAATTGGGGTTTGACAGGAAAGAATCCCTGTGAAGGAATTGAACTGTTAAAGGATGTTATATGATTTTATACTACCATGTTTTCATTTGGGTATGCTTGAAATCCATGAGTTCTTCGCTTGAAGTGACAACGTAGCGAGCTATAGATTTTGAAATTTTTGACGGAGCCAAAGATTTATAAGTTTTGGTGGTCACATTCAGCAAGAGACTTTGGAGTGGTTTTGAGGGGAGAGTTTCACCTAGGTGAAAGGGGGTGAAAGCGTTTTCTCTTTGTTTTCTTGGTGGAGTTGATATATTTTCTGAGATGAAGCAACTTTCCCCATAAATTTGTATGACTTGCCTTTCTATTGAGGAAAAAAACCAACTTCCGAAAGGCAGAAGAAAATTCCATGGGAATTCTCCTTCCCACAGGTGTGGTGGCTGGGAAACCAACCAGACTCAATGTAGCCGCAGATAGCATCAACTTGGGGCACCTTGTCAGGTCGCCAAAAATTGCCCCCCGTGAAAAGGTCAGGAATTTTCAGGTGATGAAGATTTGGGAGTTATTCAACTTTCTCTGTTTTATCATTTCTGCTAGATTTTTTGCAAGATGGAATTCCCAAGATGCAAATTGCATCCTACACCAAAAAACAAGCTTGTTGATTTATTCGTAGAACTCTACTACTACGGTCCTGCTCTTCCGTGAGAATTTATGATTCCGGCCCGTTTTGGGAATCCCTGCCGGCCAACCAATATAGTATGGCAGTGACAGATATGATAGGTTTTTGGTCCGATTTAGAGGTGAACAGTCGGAATTGGATGTACATGCTTCACTAGGAAAAAAGAAACGGAGAATGGATGAGTTGCAAAAAGGTATTTCCAATTGACAATCGGGATATCCTGGGTATGGAAGACCCACCACCTCCAGATGTTCCGTTTTTCACCAAGGATGGAAAATCCATACCAAGACCCTGACGATGGTTGACCGATATGACCATGTTCTGTGCAAAGGTGGAGGAAGGTATGGGAGTATACCAATCAAGACTGAGTCAAAGGTGTTTGTGTCTTTTTTGAAGATGTTCAATTCTTGATATGTTTGGGACAGATAAATCTAGGTTTGTTTCCAACCCGAATATTGAGCACAGCTCATTTGAGCTTCCTCCCACACATTTGATAGTGGGCATTTGACTGTGGGCTTGTGCTCGGAACTGAAGCTCAAAACAGCTGTTCTTGAAGAACACGTTGAGCACAGAGGCAATTGAATGACAGGATGCTTAATCAAGGTGCCACATAGGTTCTGATTGCTTCATTCCACGGTTCATAGATGTTTTCATTAAGCTGCAATTTTCACAGGTTCTTGCGTAGCACCTAGAATAGCATCCGTGAAACTGACAGCCCTAAGAGGCCTGCGTTGAAAATCACGGCGCGCTTCCCGCGGTGAAAAGGGTCCGCACCCAACATGCTTGATGGAAAGCATTCAAAAATCATGGGTAAATCTCCCAAAGACAAACATCCCAGATGGTACAAGACGTAATTGAACCTCCCATCAGAGCTTGTTAGAGTGAACTGAAACAACAAAGGTGCCAACATCAGAGTAGATTCATACGTTAGCATTAGTTGGCGCAAGTGAACTTCTATGCTATCCCCGGACATGGCATTCAAATCAGATTTTGATTGCCTTGACTTCACTCCGAATGATGACAGCTTCAGGCGTGTCTCCTTTCTCAAAAGTCAGAGGCAGTCGCACCAACATGAATTTGTCTACGTATACGTATATAATAGTATATCTGTGTGATTATACGTATATTCAAATTTTATATCTTCACTTCATCAATGAAGTATTTCATGGCACAGTTTCACCCTTTACCCCAACCCTCATATTGCTGAATGACCGAACGACTTATTGCATCCAGGAGGGCTTGGTCCGTGGCTACACCGTGGAAGGAAACCGAATTACGATCCTTCTGAAGTACTACCAGGTTCAAACCTCCCATGTTTTGAAGGCTTCATACAGCTTAGATCAGTCAGTATATAGTCAGTGTTCTTTTATTTTAGACAAATGAAAATGGTGGGTTTTACATGGTTTGGACATCTTCACGCTAGGATGTTCAGGTTTTGGGCACAATCTCACCCCTCACTTCTATGTTTGCTTTGAATACTCCATTTCATGTTTGAGACAAGGCAAGATAATTCAGTCATTCCCAAAAAAATGCAGCGCCCAACTTGCCTAGATGAAATGAAGAACAATCTCCATTGAATAAGTCACCTCGCTTCATCGATTTTAAGGGCGCGCCGGTGATTCGCAACATTCGCGTGGTGTCGAAACCCAGTGCGGAATCCCAACCTGATCAGTTTGCTTCGGCTTTGCCAAGGGAGAGATTCGTTGAGAACGGATGTGGATGATGTTGCATTTTTGAAGTGCTTCAAAGCCATCAAACGAATCTCCAAAATGGTGATTTATGCTTGGTGGACTGTTGTGAATTCACCACTTCTGTAAATAAAGACTCCGTTGTATCACAGGTTTTTTACTCTTAAATTGACTAAGAATCTGTGATATCCACCTGGATGCATTGTAGTGACATCAAAGTGATGTCATTCCAGAAGGTGGCTAAGCTAAGGAATTCCACAGCAACTTCAAGGTTTTCCAAGTTGATGAAGTATTGCACTATTCACCAGATTGATGAGGACTCGGAATAAAATGCCCTGAATTCAGGTTGCTCAATTCGGACCGTCGACCCAAATGAATGACAGGTCGAGACATTTGGCTGCTGCCGCACGAGTTGAAATTCCGCACTCGGTGGGGAGACCCAAATACGAAAGCTATGAGCTTCTTGAGTTGGTTTGTCTCTTTCAATCACACATCAGAATCTTGTTTTTTGCTTGTCCAGAAAGCTGATGTTGACATTGGAACAATGCAATGCCCAAGCAGACGTCACTCAATTGCAACAGGTTCAATACGGGCTTGTGGATCATGCAGACCCCTGTTGGGGTCCCATGCTCAGTTCTGCCAACATTCAGCCATTTGATCTCGATG
This sequence comes from Breviolum minutum Mf 1.05b.01, assembly GCA_000507305.1. Lineage (NCBI taxonomy): Eukaryota > Dinophyceae > Suessiales > Symbiodiniaceae > Breviolum > Breviolum minutum. The sequence continues at coordinate 25,781 of DF240685.1, read as the reverse complement.
ATTTTGATTGGCTATGTTTGCCAGGTCGTTTCACATCGAGATTGTATTGAAATGGGCATTGGTGGAAAGGCGCTTTTTTGTGTGCAGAGATTTGGAACAGTTTTGGGGAATGGTTAATTGAAATGGTTCTACTCTCCAAACTATCAAGTGTTCTGTTGGTGTTTTGGAGGTACCCCAAACATTCGGAAGTTGTTAGATACTACAGTACATTCGAAAACCTAGTCACAAAAGATTCTTGGCTAGATCACTCAGTCAACCAAAGCCTTAGATTTATCATCTTCACACGAGACAACACTTGCTTCCTCCAATTGTCACGGAATGGGCAACCCGTCACTGGACCTGATAAGTAGTGAGGGTGTTTGTGTTTGCCTCCCGTGGCTTCAAAAGCTGGCCACCATGTTCCACTAATTCCAGGGATTCCATCCTTTTCAGTTCATTGAACATCTTTTCCCTACATCAACACCAAAAAAATTTGTCAATTCAAGTTCGACTCCCACATGTGAGATGTCTTCTACCATTTGAGAAGATGACCTTTCTTCAATCAAGAGCCAGTGAACTTTGAAACTGAGTACATCTCCGTCAGGTGATCTTTGCCGTGAACAACGGCTACCAGCATTGGTGCTAATGCTGTCCAAAAAGTTGGAAGGTTGTCCTCTCTTTTCACATTTCAAAGAATGGGGACTGCAGGTAAAGGATTGAACACACCAAACACATGGCCAAGGGGCAGGAGTGGTGTTTTCTCAGAAGGCAGCTTTTGTTATTCAGAATGAAATGCTCATGCAGATTGTTACTTTGAATGAAGGTACCTTGAATGACGGACTATTTTAGGGCCTAAAACACCTATGACTCGTCAGAACGTTGAGCACTGCAGCTGCATTGGGTCAAAGGCCATAGTATGATATGTAGAAACAGAAGAAAGTCTGATATACTGAACATTAAAATGGAAACACAAGCAACACGAATTTTCAACATGAGGATGACATGATTCTCATTTTTGTTTGTCTCTATAGTTTTATGCTTCGAGACGACATTTCCCCACACTTCCACAGGCCTTTCTAACACCCGGTTTTGATGACTCACCGTGACTGAGACTATGTCAACAGCACCACATTGAGGCCAAAACACATGGTCCAAGAGATGTTCCGACAAAGTACTCATTTCTTTTGATTCATAGTCTTCATTGATAGGAAAGATGTCTCAAAGCTGCAGAATCGTTGGAATTACTTGCAACATGCAGCTTTTTGGAAGATCAGTTTTCAATCTTTTGGAAGTGCCGGGTGGTTTTTTTTTTCCGACAAGGCCAACTCACAACAGCAAGTAAACAGTCCAACAAAACAAAAGAGAAACGAAATCGGAACCAAATCATCCTTGGGCCGAGCTTGCCAGGAGTGCAATGTGCAAATCCATAGGTTAAGATGCTGATTTGGATGACTTATTTTGAGTTATTTTGAGGTGATTCTACTCATGGAATCCATGACATTGATCAATTGGATTCTGAGTTATGAAGTCATGAGCAGCTTTGGAGTGCTCCTGATATGGAATCGATGAATGTTTTGATGGTAACGTGCTTCACCAACTGTTGTCAGGAGTTAACTCATGACATCACAAAAGATGAAAATATTGGAAGGTTCCTTGAGACGTATAGAGATTATTGTCAGGACGTTGAAAATCATCCCGATTGGGACTTGTTTTTCAAAAAGTGAGATTTGCTTCTAAAGATGATGAAAGCTCTATGTGAGTCACTTTGTTTTTGTTGATGAATACCTGAGCCCCCCTCCCCGGCACTATTTGGAATGATCCAAAGCATCAAATCATAATTCATTCATGATTCTCATTCACATTGATGACTTATGTAGTGCTTCTGTCCTCTCAACACCGGCCCCCTGTTTGGTTGGCATCATGTTACCCCTTCCACAAGGAGCACGACCCGGGTGATTACGCCATGGCAATGCCATGGCTTCGACTCTTAATTCTTTGGTCCCTTGCTCAGCCAAGATTTCCCAAATGTTTTTTCTAGCCCATGATAGGATGATTAATATTCAATCCCTTTGTTTTTGTAAGGTGTTTCCATGTTCACCACTTTTGTGAGGAAAGATGATTCCATTTGATCACTTCAGATTGTTTGAAACGATGTTTTTTTCGGTATCGTGTGATGTTGGGGTGATTTCCCTACTTTTCCAGACGACTGGAAAATCTGTTCCTCCCAAAATTTGCCAAGGTTGAAGCTACAATCGGCGGTTTGCCAGGTGCTCCACTCTTTAGGTCAATAGAGTGGTCATGAATTTGTCCACTTGGGACCTCCAAAAGGTTGGGCGGATTGCCATTCATTTGGAATTTGCAGCCTTTCATCAGGTTCCAGAAACTTGGCCCCCTCTTCTTTTTCCCCAAAAAAAAACCAGCTGAATCCTACTAGTATTCAATATATTTTTGTTTAGGTGTGGCATTTCTGTAGCTCAAAATGATGCCCCTAAAAATCAAACACAAAAGAGATGGTTCCAATTTTGGTCCTCCAAATTGGCACCCCGACTTCCCTGGCAGATTCGAATCTTGGCGCCACCCCTCGTTGCTCGAAACTTCAAAGCTTCCCATGGAAGGAGCAGAACGGGAGTGGTGAAAATAATGACGAATGAATTGTTGGTCATGTATGAAGAATGACCGAAATTCGACAACTGGTGGATAGCAAAATTTGATTTGTGATATTATGATATTGAGGATGATATGGCAATTTAAATACGGATTGTACCATGCATGACGATTAGAATGGTGTTGTTTAGATTTGAGGATCGCGCAAGGTGTTGAAGACTGCTTGCGTAAGAAGGGATTAGGTCAGACAATGCTTGCCTGCACCCATGCTGACAAGTGTCAATATTCCTTTATGGATTTCCTCTCTGTGGATTTTCTTTTACAGAGCTGGCTCAAAGTCTCAAAGGAGCCCCAGAAACTTTCCAGGATTTCCACAAGTTATCAACAAAGATAGACCACCTAGTATTCTTAATCAGTATGACTAGCCTAGAAAAAAATGGTAGTAAACTCGTAAACTTAATTCATTGAGATTTCAAGGGTGAATTCTTTGGACTTCACCCATTCGTTTAAAGATGCTCTACCTCTTCCCCTCGTTTTTCTGTTTAAAACCATGTGCAGCTACCAGGATTTTCGGCTCCACGTCGACCTTCGGCGCACCGTTTGGGGACCCATAGCAGGGGCTGGAAAAAAAGGTCTCCCGAAATGCATTGTCAATCCATTGTTTCCTTTCAGGAAATATAGGTTACAGAAACCCACCATTTTTCTGGGATATTGACCCATGAAAAAACGATGACACGATGAATCTGACCTTATTTAGCAGACCTCCAGTGAACAGAAATAACGGGCAAGATATTCCCTTTAACAGGACCAATCAAGTTTCAGGAAGTTCTAACAAGGCTTGTTATTTTGATTGATGCAGGTGATGTACATAGCTTTACTAGAAGATGCGAAGGTACCTTCACAGATGACATGGGCGCGAAGTATCTAAGTCCAAAATTGCCTGAAAATAATCAAATAGAAGTATGTCTTCTGGGAGTCTGAAGCAGAAACATGGACGAATGCAATTGTTATCTAAGTCAGTGCACTTGATGGATTACATAAACATATAGGAACCCTGGTGATATTTACGATGTTCACATCGTGTGGTTTCGGTGAAAATGGCCCTCTCTTTCCCCAATGAAAGGCCATCTTTTTCATGTAACACCGAGACAATGCCCAGGTTCTATGGAGATCTTGTGTATGGACGTCTTGTTTATGGTATCCCAAGGAAGGAAAACCACTGCACTGTCCATCCCTCAGGCCTCCATGAAAATCGGTCCATGTCTGCCATGGTTTCCAAAGGATTTTCCGTGGGAAACTTCTGGACCGAAGTTAGTATCCTCCCTTCATATCCTGCGTCGTTGTTGGAGCTGCAGATTTTTTGCCCTGAAACGAAAGTATTCCAACCCAATTGATTCTGATAGTAGTCGCAATGCATCAACAAAATGCGGAGATACAGATGTATTTGAGCAGCTAAAGTGTTGACTGCATCTCAGCCGTTCCTTGCAAAAGGATACCAAAATATCGAGCTTTGTCTCTTTGACCAAGTTTGACCGATGTTGGTTTTTGACAAAGTGCCTTCTCAGTTGCTACTCCGTTTCAGTGTTTCGTTGTTTCTTACGTTTTGGGACACCATCTTGCAGACACCTTGGGCGGCTCAGGAAGAGGATTATGATGTACCAGAGCCCGAAGAGTACACACCAGAGGGTAAAAGTTACAAAGAGGCGCCGGATTGGGAGCGAAAACTCTCCATTCCCACCCTTCAAGGGAAAAAGATGTTGTTACTGATGATGTTTTTCATTTGTTTATGGAAGCCCGAAGAAATGATAGGTCATGATGTGATGTCATTTCAGACAGTCTTTAGTTTCACCCCTCATTGAATCTCCTACCAAGTCATGGAGTGAGCGTCAACGGTGGTCATGTTCCATCATCGCATTTGTCAAAAACGAAATCATCAAGGTCGCTTGGGTGTATTTCCCTCAGGGTCAACGTGTAGGTTCGCCTCATTAACATCATCTTGGTGGAGCGTGGCACTTGTTCCTTCGTCACCAAGGCAACTGGGGGATGGATTTCTGGTGATATTTCAAGCGCCGCAGAATTTCATATTTGGGATATTCAACCTTGGTAAATTGATTGGCTATTTGCGATGCTTAATATCATTCTATAATATTCTATATACATATGTATGTATATCAACTAGTTGTGTAATTATTTGGTTTGTTCGGAGAAAGGTTGAAGTTGTGTTTTGGTTGCAAGATCCAACTTAATAGAAGCTGTGATTCAAGCCTTGACTCGATTTGTTTGGGGAAGTTTCCAGGAATATTTGTGATACCCTTACCTTACCGCGCGGTGAGCCTACTTTATTCCTTTCAAAGATGCATCCATGTTTTTGCACGGCTGGATTATTGGGTCTTTTCGGGTCTAATTGTCCAACTCAACCATAGACAAGCCATCAAAGTCATTTGCTTGGATTGGAAACGCAGTGGAAACCACGCATTTGCTGCGTTTTCACCATCAAATAAAGGTTGTAAATGCGCCATCCACGAACGGTGAGAATTTGATCAGCATGTTGCATGGCACAGTCTGTATTATCAGCTGAACGTGTGTGGCCGTGCAGCCATAACATGCAGTCTGTAGACTTCTGCTCCTTGAAATCAAGCATAACTTCTGTTTTAAAATGAAAATCAAAAGGTGAGTTTTGCCAGTTTCATAGAGTTTGCTTGTTTGGTCTCAAATCACCATGAAAACTCACATCAAAATGCCTTCGACAGGACTCTCACTCTACCACTCTACTTCATAGAGTTGTGATGTTTTACAAAAATCATCGCATGAATCCACAAGAAAAGCCTGTTGTAGAGAGCAACATCTTCCAATTTGGTGGGTTTTCTGTTGCATCGAACTGCCGTTGTTGGTGTTTTTCCGTGCAGCAACTACCCTTGGAATGAGATGTTGGTGTTGAATATCATCAGAACTATTTTGGCTGAGTCAAGCCTGTCACTGAGATGCATCACGGTTTTCCCCCGGGTGCCATGTGAATGTGACTCCCCAAAAAATGTTCCAAGAAAACGGGAAGTCTCCGAAGTCTCCAAAAATGGTTCAGGTGAAAGTGGCTCAGAAAAAGAAGGCCTGAGGGATCCGAGGGTCAAGGTCACAATTTGAGGAATCTCTCATCAACTTAGTTTGCTGTTCTTCAAACTTGGTGTTTGTGCCAGAATGGATGTATCCTGGTTATTTAGAAGATGATAGAGGCTCCATTGAAACATGTTTTGTTTCAACAGGTTGTACAGACCTGTATGGTATAACCACTGTGATGGCAGGCTTTGTGTTTTTGAGGAGGTTCTTTTCCGCAACAATTATTCCTCAAAAACAATCCCAACAAGCCATTGTGTGGGTTCCCATGTTTTCCAACCTCACTCAGAAAAACGGAACCACCAAGCACCTGCAAAGCATAGTGAGTTGCAGTGAGGCGCATGCTGTGATCATCGTGGACACGCAGGCAGCGCCAGCACTTGTGGGTCACTGAAGTAGTGGTGTCAGTCAAAAAGCGGAGAGAGGCAAAGGCATACTTTTTCTTTGAGTGATTTTAAGGCAACTTGAGATTCAAGTGATCATTCCTGATCTGATTCTGCAGATCATTTTCTCAACTACTGTAAGCAGAGTCCCAAAAAGCTGTTGTTCGTTTGAGATGTCATGAGGGATCAATATATCACCACAGATTCTACACTTCTATGGTCCATACCCACAAATGTTCTCCTCGGGGTTGGTCCATGATAATGATCAAAAGTGATGTGCGCCAGGGATCAAAACGCACTGCGAGAGATATCCAAAATATCATCGTGGCAGATGATGGCTACGGTGCTCCGAAGATGGATGGAAAGGGGACGAAAATTGCACGAGGACTTCAAATGGGCAGCAAACCCTAAGACAATTATAGTACATTGAGGGAATGGTTAGCATGTTCTTCTCAAAGAGGCTATTTGGGGATCGGATCACATGAAATGCCAATGCGTAAAAGCAATAGGAGTTCTTTCATAATTTTGTTCCCTGTGGCAAGAAAAACCTTCGGGATAGACATCCGTTTCCTTCGGAAATGTTCACAAAATTCTATTAAGTTTCAGGGTTCCGGGGTTTGTGTCCGCTAAAAAGTGGGAGAAGTTTATGGACCACGGTCAGGTAGCACTGTGGACATTCCCTCCGTCCTGATCTCTCGAGAGGCTCACAGAGAAAATTTACAGGGTGGCACAGCAACAGTGACCACAACGCAGAGTTTTTTCGGATGCCAAAATCCTTTGTGAAGCCAAAGAACTTCACTGTTCTTTTGTTGAACGGCCCACACAATATGTAGTATAAAAAGTATATTTTTTTTTCTCCATTTCTCCATGAAATCCACTGAGAACTACTCAGATACTCAGACTTCTTGTTCACCTCTTCGTTCGAAGTCTTTTGTGGATTGAAAGGGATTGCATTGCTTTTTTTTTGGTCACAACCATCAACTTTTCTTTGGGGCAAGCTTCACATTTATCATGAATCCCTTTTCAGCTTGCGATGACCCTCACCCAATTTCACATTTGGAATGGCTCAAGGTGGCCAAGATTTTAAACCATACAACAAGCGATCTCGCATTCTCGCCAGCTTTGTTTTGTGATTTGTCAGTTTGGCAAGTGCCATGAAATGCAAGAAGCAAAGCACAAAACAGATTATTTGTGAAGAGTCAAGAGATTGACATTTGAGAGGAATTGCTAAGTTTTTCCTTTTCAGAGCTCTAGGCTTCTCAGTGGATTCTTGAGAGATAAACCACTTGACCAGCCGCCATTTCCAGCCATGATGGGCGAGATGGACCATGATAGCCTGTTAGGCCATGGAGCTGAGTCAGTTTCCATGCAGTGGTCAGATGGTTTGGAAGTGGAGTTGTTTTTACCTTACTAGAAAAAGGTTCTGAAAAGTATGTGGAGATTGAGAAATGTGTATAAGATGATTAAGATTATGATCGAAGGAAGTTTAGAAGTCTAACTTCCGACAATATGCAGAGTTGAAAAGCAGAGTAGAGGTGTCAAACAGACAACAGATGTCAAGTCAGCAGAAAGGAGATACACACGCGTGTAGAGTCACTTGAAAGAAGGTACACGTGTGAAAAATGTTAGGGACGTCGCGAATCGCTGTGTTTTTTCAATGATTCGTGGTTCCTGATGTTCGAAAAGTAGCCTCGCTAAAGCGGCGGGTGCGGAGGTAGCTGTTCTGGCAGACAGGTGAAAAATGGCACGCCGCTGTGGCGCGAAGCACATTTGCAAGTGAAAATGCACAAAACACCTCATTGTCGGAGCCATTTTGGAAGTTCCGATGTTCAAAAATGGCACGCGGCTGTGGCGCGAAGCACATTTGCAAGTCAAAATGCACAAAACACCACGTTGTCGGAGCCATTTTGGAAGTTCCGATGTTTGCTCATGGCACGCGGCTGTGGCGCGAAGCATATTTGTAAGTCAAAATGTGGAAAAACTGACGGGTACGGACCACTTTTTGGAGGTTTGATGTCAAAAAATTGCACGCCGCTGTGGCGCGAAGCACATTTGCAGGTCAAAATGTTGAAAACACCTGCGTTTTGCAGCATTTTGAGACGTTTCTAACTGACTAGCTCACTAACTAACTAACTAACTAACTAACTAACTAACTAACTAACTAACTAACTAACTAACTAACTACGTTTCTAACTGACTAGCTCACTAACTAACTAACTAACTAACTAACTAACTAACTAACTAACTAACTAACTAACTAGCCTAAATAACTAACTTACTAACTCATTAGCCATCTAACTAATTGATTGACAAACGAACTAACTAACTCACTCACTCACTAACTTACTAACTAACTAACTCACTGACTAACTAACTAGCTAACTAACTAACTAACTAACTAACTCACTTACTAAGTAACTAACGAACTAACAATTATTTTGGCAAACTAACTGACAACACCATCTAACTAATTGATTGACTAACTAACTAACTCACTCACTCACTAACTTACTAACTAACTAACTACCTAACTAACTAACTAACTAACTAACTAACTAACTCATAAGCCATCTAACTAACGAACGAACTAACGAACTAACTAACTAACTAACTAACTAACAAACTAACTAACTAACTAACTCATTAGCCATCTATCTATCTATCTAACTAACGAACGAACGAACGAACTCACTAACTAACTAAGTAACTAACTAACTAACTAACTAACTAACTAACTAACTAACTAACTAACTAACTACGTTTCTAACTGACTAGCTCACTAACTAACTAACTAACTAACTAACAAACTAACTAACTAACTAACTAACTAACTAATTCACTCATTAGCGATCTGACTGACTAACTGACTAACTCACTGACTAACTAACTAGCTAACTAACTAACTAACTAACTCATGAGCCATCTAACTCACAAACTAACTAACTAACTAACTAACTAACTAACTAACTAACTAACTAACTAACTAACTAACTAACTAACTAACTAACTAACTAACTAACTAACTAACTCATGAGCCAATCTAACTCACAAACTACTAACTAACTGACTAACTAATTAACTAACTAACTAACTAGTTAGCTAGCTAGCTAACTAACCAACTAACTAGCTAGCTAGCTAACCAAATCATTAGCCAGCTAACTAACTAACTAACTACCTAACTAACTAACTAACTTACTTACTTACTTACTTACTAACTTACTAACTTACTAACTAAGTAACAATTTAGTCAGCTAACTAACTAACTAACTAACTAACTCACTCACTCACTCAGTCACTCACTCACACGAACTAACTAGCTAACTGACTAACTAACTAGCTAACTAACTAACTCATTAGCCAGCTAACTAACTAGCTAACTAGCTAACTAGCCAGTTAGTCAGTTAATCAGTTAGAGAGTTCGGCAGTTAGTCAGATCCATCAGTGTTTTCGCTTTGTCATCCGTGATTCACAACAACCAATCTCTCCTATACGTTTCCTATTTTTGAAACTTCCGCCACCGCCTCGTGCGGCTCTACTGGTATGGTGGTGTACTACATAATCATTCCTTTTTGCACAAGGTAAATCATTGAAAGGCCACTCTTTCGGGATACTACCAGTCCAAGTCAGACCTGCATCCTGGAGTCCATCGACCCCAATGTCGTGGCATTGATGAAGCCAAAAAAAATAAAAAGGTGCTGCAGTTGCAGTAATCATTGAAATTCTCCAGTTGACCCAGAGTTCACTTCTGACATTGAAGATTATTTTGTGTCTAAGTGCACTCGGGCTTATATCATACACCAGCAGACAATACGATCACTTGATTCATCAGGGCCAAGATGTGCCAGAATTCGTCCATCCAATAGTTGCTTTTAGTCAACGTCTTTGACCACCAGCAGAAAGAGCAGTTTTTCCGCTTCAAACTGAGAGTGTTTCCCATTTTTCACCTTTTCAGGACAAGGAATGAATCTAAATGAAGAAATGATGAATAGGAAGTCACCACAAATGCGGTTTGATTCAAGTTGTATGAAATGCACTTTCAGAAATCCAACAAGCTGGAAGTCAAGATTTCTGATCGAAACAAGCTCCAAAGACCTGACGAATTTCAGATACCCTTTCCGTGGGCATGTCACAATTCTTAAAATTAGGGACCCCAAAAAGCAAATCCCTTGATTCATTGTTCTCAAAATCAGGGAAAAATTGCATGTGAACAACTAAGAACTACTTCCAACCAATAATTTTTTTGTTGAAAAATTCATGGGGAAACTTTTGGATTTATTCGCCAGGCCTAGAGCGTTCAAGCTTTGCACGATTCATCCGCGATGGACCCGAGGCCGGTTTTTAGGAACTACCGAGAGTACCTTGTGACATACAGAGATATTTGGAGATTTCTTACCGGTGACATGATATCTTCAAATGAATTTTCGATATTGATACGATAGAATAGATGTATTCATTTGTCTACATATATTTATATATATATATACATATATGTATGTATACATTATGATGGCTCCCCAAATATCCTTCATGTTTGATTTTAGTGATACAGAGTGACATAACACAACTCGTTCAAGTCTCGATCGGACGGTCATCTCACGCGAGGTCAGCGCCTTGCGCTTGATGGGTATACCCCACAGCCACGACTTTTCGGAAGGCCCGCCACCACAGGAGTTGCTACGTCAGGCGAGCCATGTGGTGAATGGTTGTGATTCAGGGGGTTGGTGAAAAGCGGAGAGGGTTGATTTGGGGAAAGGGTAGGTTGAGGTTGGTGAATGGTAGGATTTGAGTTTAAGTGTAATCTATGCGAATGTGGCCAGTTAAAAGACTGGCCCACAGCATGGGTGTGACTAAGCGATGGCGCTCTTCCAAGCTCACAAAACAAATCAACACAAGTTGCACAACCCAGGTGGATCAACCTTAGAAATTGCCACCATCTAGGATCCACGCTCGATAATGTCTATAAGGCATAAATCCATATGAATCCCATCATTTCCCACGTTTTCCCAGCACTGCAGATGCGGCGCCTTCGATGTCCTGTGGGCCTATGTTTGACATCCTTGTTCCTTGGGATCTGACTGGGAGGGGTTTGCTCATCAACGATTTTGGTTTCCCAAAACCAATAACACACGAACCTGAGACCTAACCTTACTATTCTAAATGTGTTGTTGTTCCAAAAATTTGGGTGGTCAGATGATAGTGATGTGTTCGGGTCATTCAGAGACGGAATATGATTTACACACGGAAGACCCCTGGATTTCGCCCAATTTTGAGGCTGGTGAAACCAATTTGAAACGCAATTTTGTTTATAGCATTGGGTATTATTTTTTGGGGTTTCAACAACTTCAACTCAGCTCAGTTTCCCATGTCTTTAATGGTAAAAGTCTAGTCATGAAATCCCAGAAACACTTGAACCGGATCCAAACATGTATTTTTGATGTATATTTGAATTGCCAACTACCCTACATTGGAATCAGTTCAATACAGATGTTGTTGCATATTCCGTTCGTGGATGGAATGTTATGGTGTATTTTCTCCACTGCAAAATTTATGGATTGATGAATGGAAATTTGAAACTAGCTGCATTCCAAATTCATGATGTGAAGATCTAGCAGAAACCTCAGAAACCTGTGCAAGAAATCAATTTTGGAGGTCTTGTTGGTTTCAAGGAGGCTCCAGCAGTAGCAAGAGATGTTCAAAGACATCAGTCCTTGGGTAAAAAGTCATATTTCTGCTTATAAGAAAGAAACATAAGAAACGATGGTTTGACTTCCACCAGTTTTGATCATCTTCACAGGCCTCAACAGATATTTCCAACATGTGGCTTTCTGGTTTCAGGTTCGGCTCACGCCAACTTAGGCTATTATCTCTCATCACACAAGCTTGGTGTGCAGTAGTTCCTCGGTTGCCCAGCCACTGCAGTCAAGTGCGCGTGTTTGCAGTTTGCAAAAGATGTTTGCCCTGCAGATTCATACTTTTGATTTTTTGCTGTATTGGTTGATATTAGAGTTACTAGAGGTGTGTTGTTTCTGTTGATGAACTTGTCGATGCAGCATCATGGCATTTGTATGTCATGTACGAATGGGAATGATGTTTGCATATGTTTAGATACAAAAATCTAAAATATATTCGAATTCATGAAGTCAAGTGTATTGTTGAGGCTACCTTCAAGTACAAAAAATCACCCGACTTGAGATAAAGAGATGTTGGCAAGTTTCAAACTGATATCACAGTCCCACTTCGATTATGACCCTAGTATTGGCGGTAATCAAGCCAGTACTGATTCCTGTGGAGTTCATTTCCAGGGCCATGGTAAGGCAGTATTCCAAAATTCATGTACCCCTGTCGTAGAGACTTTCTCACATATTCATCTTCAAAACGTGTAGAAACCAACACTTAGGAAGATGATTTCCTTTTCCATTGGTGGCTGATTTTCGTTCACTAGAGTGTATTTACCATGAGATTCCCACATCTTTGCAGATCAATTGGACCAATGGCCATGTCTTCCTAGTTGTTCATTTCTCATCTCAGGGAAGGGAACGTCTCATCCAGAAAGAGAAACACAGACCTACAGCAACTACGAGTCTTTTAAAAGGTCACAGGTTTTGCTGTCAGCTGCATGTCCATGAGGATGGTTGGAATGTCTATGGCGGAGGCCATGCTGCCTTTTAACAAAGGATGTGAGTTCTTGGCGAGTCTTCCAGTCGTAAAACACTTGGCAGATCACTGGAAGAGTCCAAAAAGGATGTCACAATGTAACGCTCCCATTCCAGAGAGGTTTCCTCACTGAAGAAGATGAAAATTCATGACACATGACCCACAGCATCCCAAATAGGTGCCTACCACGATGATAATCTCCAACCTAAAATGTTAGAATGTCATCATCTAGAAATGGCCTCAAAGAAAATTCAAGGAAAACTGAGATAAACTGCTCGTTTGTATGGATGAACCAGTCTCACGGGTGGAGTTGTGTGGAGTCCAAAACATATATTGTCCAGGTGAGTGAAGATCGATTCACTGGAAACAGGAATCCAAATCATGTAGGCAGAACAGGAGCAGCTGACGAGTTGACTAGTTGAAATCTTCCAAAAAATGGTGACCTGTTAGCAGGTTTGGATGTGCCTTCGCAATGCAAACCCTTGAAGTACTGGCTCAGTGCTTACCTTGTGCCTAGCTTGCAATCGTGCTCTCAACTTGGTTTTTACAGAGAAGAAAATCTTCGTCCATCCGAGGCATCAACCTTGTTGCCATTGACAACATCCTTAGCCTTGGCATTGCCCTTGGGTGTCATTGCTATGGCCACAGGGATCTTGGTGCGTTACTTGTTTTACAAAATGTGGAGGATGAGGAAGCTGGTTGGGATGAATGTTGAAGAATGCCATATTTCCTACTGCAACTGTTGTTGGATGGTGGATTGTAAGGAAACAATCAACGAATTTTTAAGTTTGACGTTTCGGAGCAGTTGTTTCATGTATGGATCAATTGGTATAGGGCCAAACGGCCAAACGGCTTGGATTTGGTCAGGTTTCCATGATGTTCGTTTCGCTGGAAGGTTTGTTTCCATTTGCTTTGTTGTTGACATGCAGATCAGATAGGAGATCTCAGGATCTCCAAATTCTGACCGCCTTGTGACTTGCAATACCTTTGATGATCAGTGGAAAATCTCACCACCTCAATTGGTAAATCATCAAGAAAAAAAGGGAAGATATGATATGTGTCGTTTCCTGGTTGGCAGGTGCCATGACCCCAGACAGCTGTGAAGATGAGGCCGGCACACATGGAAAATTGTCAAAACGAAACTTCCACTCGGTTTGGATGGGTTGAAATTAAACCTAGGAAATGTTTTCTGCAGGTTGTTTTTTGGCAAGGGTTCATTTGGAAGAAGGATGGAAAGGGTGGATGACGCAAACCAAGACCGGAGTAGACCGAAATCCATTTGAGGCTCTTGAAATTGGATTTTTTCACGAGTAGACTCTGGGTTGAGACAAATTTGGGTCGGCATGCGTAGGCCTCAAGTCTTTGGCAATTCATCAATGAAGTGAGCCTGAAGGGTTTGGTCAGTTTGGTGGGTGTACCTTGGATCAGGATAGAATGGATGTGGAGATGATGGGTTCTGCGGGATTTTTTTGGTGTTGCGGGGCATGTTTTCTGTGTAAAGTTTTTTGGGTGCACAATTTGGTTTTCAGAATTCACTTCCATCTTTGGTCGGTTGTGATTTTTCTGTTGCCGTAGCTTCCAGAAATCTGCGATGGAATACTACCCTAACTACTGCAACCCCAACAGAAATCCTGCCTCAAATGGTCTCTCAAATCTAGGGTACTGTACCCCCTCGAACAGGTTTACCCATACTGTTTCCCAAACACAACATGGATATTACCCGAACTCAAGCAATTGTGATCCTGGCCTGGTATAGCTGTATATATACCTTGTGTGATAAGCCTTGCACGATTGAATTTCAGCAGATCCACATCATATATCTTGTTTTATCTCGTGATTCGTACAAGCATAGCATTTTTTGAGTGACAAGATTGATGGGAGCTGATTCCCAAACAATACTGGCTGGTCAAAAGATGAAGACAAGCAGTAATTATCCTCGATAGTTTTTCTTTTACAAAACACCAACAATCTGATGTGTTTGTTGTTTGCATTTCCCTGAAAGACCTAAGACAGAAACCTAGGAGTGTGGATAAACCAATGTTTGTTTTGCGGCTTTGACCTCTATTTCACTCATGTGCCACTCCCAAAAAATCTGTGGCGCTGGATCCCAGTTGACCATCATCCTGGGTATCACGAGTACCAGCATCTTCCCCACCTTGAGAAGCATCCAGAATCGTTGGGGTCTCTCTGGCAGCGCCATGACAGAGGCGCGTTGGGGTCTCACAAGGGGACGGTCTTTCTTACGCTTCTTGAACCTTGGAGGATGGGGTGACAAGAGGATCGTGTTTCAATGCTGCTATGTCTTCAACCTCCTCCTTTAGTCGATAAGTCTCATGGAGATGGATGTTACTGTCCCCATGACTTGTTTGATCCCTTTTTCAATGAGAAAAAGTCAAACATAAAAACACTTCTACCTCTGTTACAAGACTACAAAAACCCCAGCAATTTGATTGGCACAACATGATCCTGGATAGGTCCTGGAGGCCATTCACAACAGCGCGGACGTCGATGTCCCTGCAGACACTGTGCCTTGGTACCCACCCTTTTGTGAGATGCTTGCCTTCCCTCAATTGTTTCCCTAAATATTCCTAGATGAATCTCCAGGAGATACAGAAGAGTCTTAGAGATACAAAGCGAAACTCATGATCATCTATGATCATTTTATCAATTCCTAGTCTGGAAGTGTCTTGCTGTTGGGTGTCAGAAAAATCATCAAACTATGACTGAGAACATGGAAAGGGAAATTGTCACAGCAGTTGCAGTCACCCATATCACAGGATGTGTCCCTAGGAAGCTTGAAATTCCAGTAGCTTTCCCAAAACGATCTTACATGAAGTGGTTCCACTGGTCACAATGGAATGGCCTTCCAAGCAACAAATACTCGGATTCATTTCCAACCTGTTGTCGTTAACTTTTTTCCAAACAAACCTTCTAGATTCCACACTAGGAATGCGCGATTTGCTTGGGCAACGATTCCACGCAAGAGAGCTGGAGAAGCTTGGTCAGAATTATCTGCATCTTTTTGCATTATCTTGCTGTCGGAACTTCTTTTTATCATTTGTCATTCTGCAACACTGATTTTTGAAATCCATCTGGAGAGTGATCTGGGGTTCAAGTATTCAAAAGTGCGGCATGCTGATGCTTATGAGCTGTTGGAAAGGAACTTGGCCACTGAAATCTTCAAAATCCAAAGTCCTGCAAGATGTTTTGAACCTGAACTGAAACTTTCAGTTACTAACTACCAGGGTTGCAGACAGGTTTCTGCTTGATCCCGGAGGATAATGTTGAGGCTGGTGATCCTCACCCTTACCCTGCTGCTTTACGATGATGATGATCCTCTTGCCGTGTCATGACCCATCACCTCGCAACTTTTCGGATAGAGTCCAACTTGGATGATCAAGTGGAAGTAGACCATTACTTCCCATCAGTAGTTTCCTGAAGATTTTATTACCCCAGTCGTTTGTTTGTAGTGGTGAATATGAAGAAATTTGATCGAGGATTCCATTCGGGTTGCCAGAAATTTGGAAAACTTGCGCAGCTATCATCCAGCTGTTTCGGACCTGAGGAGCACTTCCATGTTCCCATCATTTCCACAAGGACACAGAGGGTTTTCTTTAGGATCATTCTTCGGTAGAGATGACAATTGAATGATCAGCGAAATTCTAGTGGCCCAAATGGTCGTATAAGTTTAGATGAGATTTCCAACCTCTTCAGGACATTTTCAGGTTGCAGTAGACTCTGACTTGTTCGTGTCTCGTTTCAGCGCTTGCCTTAAAAGACAATGGTGTTTCATTCAAAGAATCCCGCTTGACATGCATCTTGCGTAGGTCAAATGCTTCCATCCCAAATTCAAAAGTCCTTGAGAAACCCCTTCCGTTTAAAATCTTGAACCCATGTTCTTCAGCCCAAAAGAACCTGAACATCACCAATCTTGTGAAGATTCAAAACCAATTATCTGTGGGATGTTTTCCGAATCCAGATTCTGTGTATAGTGACCCATAGTTACATCTCCAATTTAATTCAACTCAGCTGAGCGCAGGATTGTCTGGTGGATTGGCTAAATCGAAAGATGCGATGCCCGTTGTGTCGTATGGATCTTCAATCCGCATATCATAACCAGGCCAGTGGAATCCAAAAACATGGGTCAAGTTGCTGGACAGTCAAACAAAAAAGGACATGGAGAAAAATATACTGTAACTCGATCTTTTGGAGGGTTTGTCAGGCAAGTCCCAACAAGAAGCAATTTCCACTTCGCTTGATCCAGCATTGCACCATTGAAACAACAGATTGGAAGAGTGGCCCAGTGCTTGGGGTTAGATATGTTGACAAATCCATCTATTGAACCGAACTCATCAGCAGTGCACAAGCCAATCCAATGGGCCAGGTTGGTTGCCATATTTTTGCCAAAAAAAGTTAGGACATCTTTTGAGACCATCCTATTCAGATACTGCTGGATATGTTGCTTCTGAACATCAAGATTATTAATATAATCAATTCTTGACTTGCAAATCACAAGTCTTCTCCCAATATTTTCAACGGAGCAAGAGTCTCATGAAATCTGTAAAGAAATGCCATTGTTCTTTTGGTCTTGCCTCGTATGAATGGAGTGTTTATTTTTGGAGCCTTTCTTTTTTGGAGGCAATTAACATCCAACCACTCGTTCACATGTCCAGGTAGCAGCTGTGTAAGGCCTGCGTCAGCGGTGTGGATGATTATGGTCCATTGAATTGGTATCCAAAAAGCTCGTTATGGCACCTAAGAAGATGCACATTTGCCAAGCACAAGATGTGAGTTTTGGCGGAAGGGGATCTAGTCCAATCCTAACCGACTGGTACTGTAAATGATAATGACCTCATGCCAAATGAACGTCCCTTATTTGGGTTTTCGGGGTTTTTGAAGTATGACAATGTCCAAGGAAATGAACCTTCAAATTTTGACATGGTCCTATATTTTGGCTGCTGTTCACGCTAAAAATTGCCCAGTGGCAATGTAGGTCCCCCGAACCTCGCACTTTTTGGACACGATGGTCGATCCCAGTTTGTTTTTATTTTGGGAGTGTTGCAGTGTCTTGAATTACGGGTGCAATCACCCTGTCTATGATCAGATGCTCGACCATCCAAGTAGTCAATCAATATTGCCTGGTTCATACTACAGAAATCGTGCAAACAGTTTCCATATTGTTGTGTTAAGTTGTTTACACTGTGAAACATTCCTCCCTTCGTCGCCGGACCAGGATGTTTCCGCACAGATCTGCACACTGACGGAGCCAGTGTTTCGCCTGTGTCACTGCGGAGTGTCATGGGAAACAAGAACACCAAACACAAAAGGTCGTGTCTTGAAAATCCGACTCAAAGAGCAAGTTGTTTCAACCCCGGATCGGTAAAACCCTCCTGAAGTGATCCGACCATGATTGTGTGTTTACGGGAGATGCGGTACCCATCCATCCAAAAAAAAACTCAACAGCAATCGGACGTTCGGTACAGGTTGAAGTGTGAATGATAACGACACAAGAAATCATGAGATGAAAAGGTTGAGACACGAAGTGAAGTGTGGGAATTGGAAGCTCTATATTTAGCAATTCAATTCGCAGCAGAAACTGGATGAGTTTGACAAGTCGGTAGAATGGCAGAGACACTGGCTGGAATTCATGTGTTAGCACATTTAGCATCTACACATCGGCAAAGAACCTGGCAGAGTGAAGTGCAGGTCAAAGAAACCACGCTATCAAACTGCTGAATGACAGAAATTCATGTGATGTTTTTTTCAACAAAGGCAACATCTCTAAAAAACGGGAGATTGTGAAGATGAGTTTTTGGAACTTCGCTCTGAGCTCCACTGAGCTCGTAGACTGACCGGCATCACGAATCCCTTTAAGGGACCTGATGAGGCCGAAACGAGGTGCTGTGCCCGGTGCAGTATGGTCATAAGACAATCCAAGTCTGAAACAAGGAGTTTAGGTATAGGGTAAGTAGCTAAGTACTTGGTTTTGTTGGTCATCAAGTGTTTCAGAAGTATCAATGAAATTCAGAGTTTTACTTCCTTGACCTCCAAACACCTGTTCAGGAATAGGAAAGAACAAACTTTGCTGCGCCGGAAGCGGCACCTTGAAATAGCACAGTAGCATGTGGCAACGTGTAAGGATCTTTTTTCGGAAAGAAACCATGATTGACATTGAAATTGAAGTCACAGTGAATAAATAGTTTTCCAATCTTTTCCTGTTGGTTCTCTAGCCAAGTCACTGTTGTTTAGCCAAACTATCATTTCAAGGAAGGAAGGAAGGAAGGCAAAGCATTGTTATAAAGAAATTGTTTCTGTTGTTGACTGACTCAGCTCGAATTCAGCAAAAGCTTACTATTTTCTTGGAGTCTTGGATGAAGAGAACGTGAAAATATACAGTACCTTTCATACCCAAGGACTCATCCCAAGTAAGGAAATATTGAAAACATGGTTATCTCAAAGCCATTGAAGTCCAGAATCCAGCTGGAGCTGGTTTTGTACTAATCAGCCATGGGATGACCGTGTTAAATAGGACTCACCAGCAATCCTCGTGCAAGGTCGCCACTGTAGATCCAGAGCTATTTGCCGCCATTTGTCGACAAAAAGAGAGAGAAAAGCTTCCATGCATGAAGATCAAGCATCCAGTTGAGTGAAAAAACAACCTCGGGTTTTTTGAGACTCATGAAAACCAACCAAAAAGAACGGGTGGTTCAGGTTTTGGGGAAGTTTCAGTTGTAAAGAAACCTGAAGGTTCATTCTCGACTTGCTCATTGATGAATTCCATTGCTTGATGGATCTTCCTACGGATGACCCCTTAGCCACTCTGATGTCGTGATAGTTCTGTCTCCATTGACTCTGATCAGAGTCCCTCCCAAACCTGAAAGCTCGTTGTACCGCGTTCCATTTCTTCCAGCCATTTGTGTTTTAGAAGGTCGTTGATTTTCGTCCAGGAAGGGCAGAAGCTCATTGATACGCTCACCAAGGATCCAACAGCTCAGGCGGGATCAACTTGACCGATGATTGGCTGACGTCACGATGTCTTTACTTATGAAACTTGAAGGAATGGAAGGACATCCAGCCATTGGATGATAAAAGTTCTATGTATGTTTGTTGTACATTTCCGCCAGATGTTTGAATGATTGTTGTGCAGCGGTTCTTGCATGCTAGCTGTTTAAGATCACTGAGGTTCCAAAAAGGGTTCACTGACGAGGCTTTCTGTCGAGCAAAGCATTGAAACGGAAAATTGCGTTATTAAGACACGTCATCTCAATTACTGTAGTCATTCAAAATTGAATGGGCTGCGCAGAGGGGACTCTAAGCAGCTAATCATGATGTTGAAACTTTGTAGGACAGTAAAAGGCAAAAGGAAGACGTGTGATGATTCGATATACTGATTGTCTCTCGCCCATCCTCGATGCCATTTTCAGCCAAAAGCCCTTGGGGTGCACAGATTTCCGTGCACCCTTCCAAGCGAGATCATTGAATCACAAGAATTTTGTGTTCATGTTCATTATGTCTAAACATTAGAAAATGAAAAAACAAATATGCCAATCAAAGAATTCATTTGATTTTACATCAAAAGTGGGGTGCAGTTGAATCGCTTGAACTGATCTCGCTTGGATTTTCTGTCTCACAGAAACTTCTGGACGTGTGGGACCTTGATGCGTCATAACTGTTGGACTGGGATACCAATGGAGCGCCTTCAATTGACTCCCCAAAATTGTTTCATTTTAGTTGAAAGGAATCAAAGTACCATGAGTACCATACAAGTAGTATGGGAAGCGAGGACTGGGAAATCTGGTGCGATCATATCAATGGATTTGGTATGTCAATGACTGTCAATTCCACTACTAACTACACCTTCTGTGAACCTGAGTGCTACCTTTCCTGTTTTGAGCAGGAGCTGTTTCCACTCTTCCATGGGAAGAAGCTTAACTGGCCTAACTCGAAAGCCGTTTCTGAGAGTTTCATCGCAGTTCTACGCTGGGCACATTGAGCTACAATAAAACCAAGCGTGCTGGGTGTGCTAAGCTTTTCAAGAACCTACCTTTTCGTTCCTAAACTCTATGGTCCATTTTGGTCAAGGACCCACCTTGAGTTAAGCTCTCATGTCTTTAACTCAACTCTATATATAGATCTATACATTCATGTGCTTGTTTTATAGAGACAATGGTGTGATGTAGACATTGTATATATACATATATATATATATATACGTATGCGTATGTACATATTTATACATATATATAGTTCAATATAATATATATATATATACATATATGGTACATGTCGTACATGTCTTCAACAAACAAACAGATAGGTGTTGATTCTTTCATGAGGCTAGGCACGATGGCAGCTGCTTCCACTTCCAACAAGGCGGGTCACGGGATGTCAAACAAGGAACTGGCAACCAAACCGGTTGAAGTTGAGGGTTTCTTCGCAGTGTATCCGATGATTTCCAACGTATGAGATACATTTGTTACACTCCAGGATTTAAACCTGTAACCACTATCAACACCGGTTTTTTAAAGTGGGCAGAATGGTATTTTGATAGCGCTGTAAACTAAAGGTTTTGGCATGGCAACACGATGAAGTCAAGGTTTGGACGAAACTGTTTTCTTAGGCTGTATTGTTGTGCAATGGCAATGACCATCAAAAGCAAAGCAATATTTTGGTCTAAACAGAGCAACTCCACCCATTTTTCAGATCTTCCTATTGCTTGAAAAATAGCGAGTGCATCATCCCACAATCCAGCGAGATTTTGGTTGATGGAAGTTTGCACATTTTTTGGGGAACTGCAGAGCTTGACCGCTACGCAATCACAACAGCACAGCAGCAATGCAAAAACTCCCATCCCCCCTTCCCTTTCACATCGGCTACTGAAAATTGTGTTGGGTATATGTATTTTAGGCCAAGGGGCGAGCGGGCTATGTGAACCTCTTCGACATGCCGGACACTGTGATGATGAGGGATGGAATAGGAAGTCAACCAACCACAGGTCAGCGGTGTGTTGCGAACTGGGGACACCACTATCACATTCAAATCATTCAAATGTAAAGTTTACTTTGCACTTTCCAATTGAAAACTACTGAAAAAACCAACTACACATGAGTTTCAAATCTCTTCAGTATGAATTCAAAATGTCTCTTTAGTCTCATCCACATCCACAAATTCTCAACAAACCTCAAGAGAATGACATGTATTACATTTGTTCGATGTTTTTAAAAAAACACATCCAAACCTGACCAACATCCAATCCAGCCATAGGAGCTGATGCCGGGAGCGCAACCTTCTGCAAACCCCGCCAAGCGTGAGGAGTTCGAACAGCGCTGTCGTTCCTCGATTGCAGATATTGCAGATGGTGAAACAATTGTGGCTGGAAAAAAGAAAGGTAACCAGTCAGTTGATGAAATACCTGGTGATGTGAGTTCGCGGAGGCTTCTGAAAGTTGGGATGCGTGTTTATAGATTTGACCGGTGATGGGAATTGAACGAAGTTGTCAAATTGATGAAGGATGTGAAATTCAAGTGGAATTATGGAAAACACAGATCAGGCATTGTTTCATTGCAAACCAGGCACTCGAGGTCGTCCATTTAAGTTGTCTTACTTTTATGGTAACTCCAATTCAAGATAAGCC
Source organism: Breviolum minutum Mf 1.05b.01 (assembly GCA_000507305.1). NCBI lineage: Eukaryota > Dinophyceae > Suessiales > Symbiodiniaceae > Breviolum > Breviolum minutum. The sequence goes on along the minus strand of DF240685.1, from coordinate 3,419 downwards.
ATGACCACTTCAATCAAAATTACCATGCATATTCTTGGGGGAGGCCATCTTGGCATTTTTACAAGGACTAGGAAACTGCCACCAGGAGAGCCGGAAAAATGACGCCACATTCATGAGATTGCAGCCCAAGGTCAGTTGCACCGCGATGAGGAGCAAGAAAGATTGGAGCAGCAGTACGAGAAAAGCCACTTGTCCTTTCACAGCTGAGATAGCTGAGATAAAAAGGCTCGAAAACTCTCTTTCAAAACTTCCCATCACAGCGGAGAAAAGATGAAAAAAAAGGAAAAGGAAAAATAAAGCCATTTTCAGAGGTGCTGCTGGCTGTTTAGGAGCAGAATTTTGATACTCTTGATACCCGTTTCACATGGCAGAAGAAGGAGATGCTCCGTTGATAGTCAAGGATCCTCCAACTTCTATTATCGCAAGATCTTATGTATGATTGCGATCATGCTAAAAACCACTATTGTATGAACATGTCGACAGGCAACTGCTAAAGATTGACATTACTCAAAAAGCAATCCTTTGAGACCAACTAGTGATGTCGCAAATTTGCATGAATATGGGAATTTAGAAGGCGAGCAAGTGAATTATGACAATTCCATTTTGAATTTCCTGAAAGGGCTTCAAGACTTCTCCCAATCAAAGGTGATCAAGGTGGAAGATCATGAGTGTTTGAAAGAGAAGTAGATACATACCTCACTAAGGAACACGACGAAGGATAGGACGACGATCTCACATACAAGCACTTAGGTCAATGGTACAGTACCTCTAATCGCGTGACATCTCTTATATACTTTTATTAGCAACATTTCCGGTGAATGAACTGGACATCATCAATGCTGCAACATTTTGAAGCTCCAAACATTCTGAAAAACAAACCGGAGGTAATCACGAATACGACAATTCCAACATGATTCCAATGTGGAAATCATTGATTTCCATGGTTTTTGCATTGAGGTGTCACCGCTGCAGCACAGGAGAAAGCATCGTTGCAGGAGCTCCAGGTGTGCTGATATCGAAAAACTTTGGTGGTTTTCGTTGATTTTGGAAGCTTCAGTTGGGTGGTGAAGATTTAAGGTCCAAATGAGTTTTCCGGCAATGTCCAGCTTTTTGTTTGAAAGGGAGGTTTTTGTCAATGGAATATCTCCAGTCACATTCTCAACGGCACAGGCCATGTTTCCTACGATCGATGCTGACCTGATTCGCCACTTGGATTCTGCAGAACACGGCGCTTGGTGTTCAAAGCAAAGTTTGGCCAGGATGAAACAAAAAGGAACGAGTTTGTGGCAAAAGTTCGAATCAAAGTCCAAAGTCCAATCTCGAAACTTTCTCTTCATCAAACAGTTAACTATGTTAACTACTTTGTTTTGTTTCTTGTTTCTTTCTTTAACTCAGAAAGGTGTTGTTTTTTCGTTTTTTTTCTGTTGGAAAATCCGCGGCAAAGGTGTCCTCCACGCCGAAGCGCCAACGCCTCAGCAAGCCGTGGAGACACTCCTGGCCTTGGCCGATGCTGCAACGGAGGCAGGGCCCTGGGGAGATGACTTGGCATAACGGTAGGGAACAGGCGAAACAAAAAAAAATCGGGTGAAAAGTTGACACAAAAAATCTGCGATTTTTTTTGAAAATCTTGGATGGACTTTTGAGGAACTTGTGTTCTCAACTGGAAATATGTTGTTTAGATCATTTTTTTTCTTGGTATATTGAAGTGCCGGGACCTGAGATCGTCCGGATCACAAAAGGAGGATGTTTGATGAGAAAGGTCACGGGCTCGAAAGAAGTGTCAAGTCTTCCGAAGTTCTTCCGGATGAGGCTAGGATACCAAGGATCTTTGAGGGTACAGAAAAACCCAATCAAAAGATTTAAGGAAAAAAATACATGTTTTTTTCACAGTAAACTAGAGCTGTGTAGAAGAGCTTGAACTTCCACACTCTTCGCCCCATGTCAAATTGTAGGAGAAATGTGGTCAACCTCCAATGCCACTCCCTCATGCCACTTTAGATCTCAGAGAGGGTATTCAGTTGATAGTTGCGTGGATTAGCATGATTTTACCAGCACTCTTTGCTGGCAAAGGTTTCTATTAGTCAACATTTAGAACATACTCCACGTGTGCCAGGGGGTGCCAGTGACCACACCACCACCTTTGGATATGGGTATGGACGATTGGGCACTCAGTGGATCTGCCATGGTGGCAACTCCGATCAACATTCAGATTGTGAGGTCAGCCAGAACCGTCTTTAGTGGAAAAAGTGCATCAAAAACCCAAAGAAAGCTCCAGATATCCGTGAACATCGTTGCCGGACTAAGGATGAGGAGAAGTTTCCAGTCTTAACCGATGCTAATGGGTGGCAGGTGCCTGTCATGAGATTAGAACCAAAATTGACCAAGGCTCTACAAGTTGAGTATGTCAGTATGTCAAGCCAGACCTGTTCTTTGCAACAGTAATTCTGTGAAACAACCATTCTTTCTCACACTCCAGATAGGCAACGGTCTTCCCATGTCACAGGTGGTTAGCCAGCGTTTAATTCATCGCGACCCGGAAGAGGACCAATTCACTGGTAGCAAACTTAGCAAACCAATGGATTTCAGGGCAGAGAAACACCCACATGAACAGGCAAAAGGGTTTTTTTCCTGGTTTCAATGTTTTGGAACCAAGCTGTTTAGATACGCAGGGGTTGGACCTCGTTGGGCCGTTACAACTCTCCTTAGAGAAATGGCGACTGTGACTAAAGCTTGGAGGAAGAAGATGAAGAAGAAGAAAAACCACAACAACAACAACAACAACAACAACCACCACCACCACCACCACAACTGTGACGGTTCGATATTTCCTGGTTTTTGGTTTTTCTCTTTCCCAACCAGCAAATTTTTGTCACCTTTTCATCGCTTCGCTTCGCAGGATCTGGGCAGTGCTTGGTGTGATCGTGCCAAGGTCTTGCGGTTGAAACTGACATCAAAAACAGCAGCCCAAAATCCACGTGGTTTGGTATCATGTGTTAGTTGATCATATGTGCGAAGAGTGTATCGGCGGTAGTATGCGGTACATAACCTCTTCATATATGGCGACTGCATTTGGCTCAAGACCACCGTGGTCAAGCTTGCACGGACCTAGTGAAGACTCCACAGCTTCACTCAATACTCGTGTATTGCGACCGAAAACAGAGTGATTCCGACTGCGTTGCACTCTCCATCACTTGAGCTGCATTGAGACCAATTGCTTGATATCACATACTGTGGTAATATATCTCCTTACACCTAGTTTAGCAGGTACAAAGCTATTCGCAGGTTATCAGCCGTATTTAGCCGTCGGCAAATACGCACGCTGAGCTTACGATTAACACTCGAAGTGATGAGTTCAAATGACACGTTTTCGTTTGACAATGCTGCTCCAGCTGTAGCAGATAGTCAAAACGACAGCCTTG
>DF240684.1:23773-106396 GCA_000507305.1 Breviolum minutum Mf 1.05b.01 | reverse complement strand
GGGAGGCCGGAGGCCGCCATCATATATATAATATACATAGAATTATCCACAAAATTTCGCATGCTTCAAGGCGACTCCCCCATCTCTACTTGCCTCGACTTCCCTCTCAAAAGGTGAGGCTCTGCACGGACTCGCCCCTGTGTTCGTCAGGGATGCCTAGGCTATTTTTTTGCGACACCCAGGGAGGTGCTCCAGGAACTGATGACTGCGAGTTCCGCAGATTTTTTCGTTTTCGAAAATCGTGGTGGGCAAGAAGGGCATGGAAGGAAAAGATCGACATAGAAGTGCGGGTTTGTAACACCTTTTTTTTTTTAAAGGAGTATGCCTTGTTGAGAGGGAAAAAATGGTGAGCTCTCTGACTAAGATGATGTTTCTGTTGTTTTGTCGTTGACACCACTTTCATGATTGAAGTGCTCACAAACACTTTCAGGTACCACCTATATAAACTGCATCTAAGGCTAATTAGTAAGGGCATTTCCATCTCAAAACAGGTAGACGCCATTAAAATGGTACCTGAAACCTTTCGGGTTGAAGAACAGTGAATTTTGTGAGTTTTGGGCCAGATGGTTTGGAACTGTTCAACACATCCAACAATAAGCCGATGTCAGCAGGGTTGGTTCTGAAAATGGCAGGGTTTCGCAGGGCGCAAAATTGATTATGCTGCATATTTCGTGATATGAATGAGATGTTGGGAAAAAAAAAGTTTGCAACTAGTATACACCAGCTCTATTCTTGTGGTGTCCTATCTGAAATTAAAGGTATTCCATGTGGGAAACTCCCTACGCACTGTGGCTAGGGTCACAGGCGTGTCTTTCAGAAAGGTCATCTTCCCAAGAGCAAGAGGGCCTTGCTTTGGGGGACTAGCGATCACACCTTGCAGTAACATTCTGGGGGGGTATACTTCCCCTTGCACACGGAGTGTTTGACGACGTGAAAGGCTCTAGAAATGGGCATAATGGGCACATGGGGAGACTTTCAAGCATGATGAAATGTCACTTTGAAAAGGGTGGAGGGTCACCCGGACAACAGGGTGAACCCAGAGTGAGTAGACCTTTTGAAAGACGCGCAAAGCGACACAGAAACGATGATGAAAACCTTGGACTAAGAAACAGAAACTGTATAAACTCTGTGCTGGTGCAATGGACACTGAAGACTTTCAATCTTTAGTCTAGATGTCTATTTAAGCAGGTTGCCTTTTCCCAAGCAAAGAACAACTCCAAAGGTTCTGTGCAAAATTGACACAAAACACGGACCAAATCTGCGGCTTGGTGAGGACTAACCTTCTCTCCATTCCCATTCCTGGCTTCTTCTTTGGAGAGGACGCCAGGGTATGAGCTGGAATCCAAATCATTCTCAATTGAAACATCAAAGTTGGGAGTTATATGCTAGTTTCTAGGGGTGTAGGTGGTGGTGACTTGGAGAAAACTCTTGTTTTTTCTTGGGTTTGTTTTGCAAGTTCTGTTTTTTCAACAATCCCACATGCTCCATGTAACCAATGTATGATGTTTCTATATAATTTTCACCCGGTTCCTTGGGGGAAAGGATCCAATTTGAGGATCATATTTTTCAAATGTAGCTGGTTCAACCACCAACTACATTTGCTCTGTAAGAATTAGACATTTTTGTTGTTTCTCTTGAAGGGTATAGGGAAGTTTCTTGTCCCACCCTTGGACCACCACCAACCACTTCCAGATTCCAGGTTAGGAATGGAACTCGGTATCATGTCATACCCTCCAGGGAACGATCAATTCATCCCACCTGACGGGAAAAAGAAAAAACATCGACTCAAATTTGTGCCTTAAAAAAGGGGGATATGTTAGATGTTCAGGATAATATTCCTATTGTGAAGTCAAGAGGTACAGGGTTTGTAGTGCTTTCCGTGCTTGTGCTCGGCAGGAACCATTGGAAGAACTTTCTGAAGAGGCACAAGGTATGTTGACAGGTTCGAATGCCCAGTTTTTGTCGTACCACCGAGGTATTTGGGGAATTGGATGGATAAAAAGATATGATTTTCAGGGTGGAAGGTCACTAATGACTTTGAAGTCTTAGACTTTCTGTTCTGATCTTTGTTGGAAAATTGCGAGGGTGGTGTAAAACGGACTCGTCGGAAAAATTGTTTTGGGATGGTCCTGAAACTATGGCGCTTCACTTAGAGTCCAGTCAGATTGAGGTACATTTTTTGCCAAATCTGATTAAACTTTGTGGTCCTTTTTCGGACTTCAAGCACGATGAATCTTGAACAGATTCATTTTCTTTAAGCAATTCCGACCTTTCCACTGCCGCTAGAGGGATATTGATGGATTCTGTGGACATATATATATATGATATGTATATATATATATACACACATTAGGGGGTAAGCTCTATCATGTTTTTGGACCTTCTCTTTTTAGGTGTATATGTATATATATATATATATATACAGCCCCCCCATGGTCCCTTATTTGCACAGTTATTCTCATTGTATGTATGTAGATAGTCAAATTATAGCGACCTCACATGACTTCACCTCAAAAGGTAGCTGAGAAAAAATAATCCTCTTATTTCAGAGAAATCTAGGTTGGTGAAATATTATAAATTGGCCAGATATACACTTGTTTAAAGTATAGTACCCGGAACCTGTTTGTCCACTACTTATCTAAAGTGACTTTTTTTTCGGCACTGCAGCAATGCATGAGACTTTTGACCAGAGAATACCAAACCTTATTTTGCTGAATCCATCTGTGAAGACTATATAAATGAAAGCAGCATTCGTGTCAAGAAAATGTTGTGGTGAACCATAATTGATGATGTGACTTTGCATGGTGTTTGCCTTGAACACAGCATTTAGACCAACATTATTTTCAACAATTTCGGAGTTGTGTCAGAGACAAGCAACATGAAACCGGCAGTAGCAGGTGGTTGGGCAATTCGTGCACTCCTCATGGGTCGGGTGTGAATTGGGCCTTGAGGAAGGAAGAATAGAATGACAGATGAGAAAAACGATGCTGACAGATGGGCTTTCAATCATTGGAATGGGACAAAAATTGGGTGTTCAAAATTACCAACTAGGTTGTGGTTTCAATGTTTTTTTTAAAACATTTTCACCCGAAATATTTGGGGAAGATGTATCCAATTTGACGATCATATTTTTCAGATGGGTGGTTCAACCACCAATTAGAATAGAATTATGATGACAGATGTTATATCATGTTATATCGTTTTGGTACCTTTGCAAAGGTTTTTGAGTTTTGATCATTGCTTTCATTTATCAGATTGCTGTGTATTTAAGAAGTTTGTATATACATATGGAAGGCTCCGGGATGCCAGACAACATCCAGATTATTTGCAATGTTACTGGGATGTCCCTGGTACTTAGTAAGTGGGTTACAACCCCTTTATAAGTAGGTTATAAGTCCCTTAAGTAGGTTATAAACCAACTTACTAACTAGTTACTAACTTCCATGGACACCCCAGTAGGTTCAGAACTCCCTAGTTAAATCAACCTGAAAAGTTTTAACCACTTTTCCGAAGTCTATTTTGGAAGGGGTTTCTGCATTACAATCTATACTGGGTGGTGGTTTCAAATATTTCTTATTTTCACCCCTGCTTGGGGAAATGATCGAATTTGACTAATATTTTTCAAATGGTTTGAAACCACCAACTAGTATACATTCGAGAGTTGGCTGATTTCCTGCGTTTTGAGAGCCATAGCATTTTGGTAAAACCCGTCTAGGGGGTGTGCGCATGCCACGGGAAAATGTTGGCAGGTTGGGTTAGGAGGACCAGGAAACCTCTGTATCCCAGAATGTCCTGTGTTGTATACTTATACCTACATTTATCATACAAATCAACCAAATCTACTGAAATATTCCGTAATATACCATACTATACATGGATGGTATTGGTAGTACTTGAACACATCGAAGAACTTGACGTTTCTGTTTTGGTATGTATCAGCAAGAGCAGCTTGACCGAACATCTCAGGAAGAAATGGGTTGAATCTGGCGCTACTGAGCTTGATATGGTGATCTAATGATCACTGATATATTGTCCAGCAAACTAACATGGCTGGCTATATACCCTCCAATAAACTGACATGGCTGACTGGAAAATCACCATTTGTTCAATAAAAGATACATCATACATCTTCATTCATGGTGCTTTTCCCGAAGTCTGACGAATAGATTTCCCCACAAAATCGCAGGCTTTTTGGAAAAATGTATCTCCGGCTTCAAATTATTGAATGTCATTTTGGGTATATAGCCATTCAATTTCGGGGGGAGGCAACTGATAGAACTATTAGGTCTCAAACATCCAAAGATTCCTCATAAGTTGTCAGGTGCTTGAGCTGACTAATTGATGGATGGTGATGGCATTTGTGCTGGGAGTACAGGTAACAGGAATTTTCATGAGTGTATACATGTGCGCGTACTTGTACATATTGTATGCAGAATGTATAAAGTTACAATCTGAATATATACATAAGTCACCTTTATTGGCAGGAGCATTTGCAAAGTGGCTATGCACCGTAATTATATTGGTTGCTTCATTTTTATTTTCTACCTCCATCCTAAAGCTCAAAAAAAGCAGACGTCCCCTATATTGGAACAAATATCATAACCAACATCCACCAAGTGCTGAGAACCGGTGGGTGAGTCAGCCTATCCTGAGAGCCTGTCACTTCGATATTGTGTCTAAAAGATGCTCAAAACGAAGCTTTGATTTCAAAACACATTTTACACCAAGCTGTGAAACAAGTACTTAAATGTGTATATATTTATATATACACATCGATCTACATGTTTCAATTATTAGTTAGTTGGTGGTTTCCACTTGAGCATATACCCAAAATGTGACTATCCCGGGATTCAAAGTGGACGTTTTTCACGGGGATATCTTTCTACAACTCAGGTGCTACGCTCCCCTCGCTTTCTCTTCTGCTGCTGGTGGGAACGCCTCAGGGTCGTCTCAAACAACCGTTGTTTTTTCTTAATCCCGTTGAATCCACATTTGTTGTTGATAAATCACGCTGAATCCTCAATCTCAGGCGTTTTTTGGGGATTGTCATTGTTGATGAACATTTTTTGTCAAAAGAAAGACATTCACATCGCCCAAATTATTTGGTTCATTCTCGGCTTGTGATATAATGATATTACCACCGAATTGTTGTAACAGATTCGTTCTTATATATCGGTTACATGAATATACGTATATATATATATCTATATTTACATACATACATAATATACTTGTAGGAGGGTTGGGGTTGACTTTTTTCAGACCAACATCGCGCCCTTTTTATTTCTGATTTATTCCTGTGAATGATTCATATTGCCCTCCATGGTTCCATGCTGAAATGATGACTTCTTCACTCTTCATTTTTCGAGATGTTTGCTAACAATGGTATTTGAGCATTGGCAATGTTGGGGATGGTGAATTTGTATGACCTTTCTCAGTTGATCTGTCATGGTTTGAATCAGCCGGGGTAAGTTGCGTTCAAATTGCCAACCTCTTTCTTCGTAGAATGGCGGAAGGCGGAAGCGAATCATGGAGAGTTTTGATATGGTTTTCTGGGTGGTGGCAACTCAAATATTTTTTATTTTCATCCCGATCCTCGGGGAAATGATCCAATTTGACGAGCAGATTTTTCAAATGGGTAGGTTCAACCACCAAGCAGTTTTGAAAACAAGCAAAAGTTGCACATCTCCATCAAGGCATTCAATGGGACCTTAATTCCCAGCGGACCCCCGTTCAGCCCGTAAGTTGAGATCGAGCTATATGAGATACTCCTGGTTTTTTCGGGATCCGTGAAACTTGGGTCCGACCGTTGGAAATTTCATAGTTCACCTCAAGCATGGTTGAAGATTTTACCCTCCCTGAAACTAAACGATCTAAAAGCTAAAGCACCCGATGGTTTAGATGGTTGGGGTCCGATATCCTGGCAAGTGCGGGTTGTGTTCGTTTCAGGGATTGTAGTTTTGTTGATACTAGTATGTCCAAATCCAAATACTCCACATATGGGAAATTGCTACCTTGTTGGCTGGTTTGAAGGGAGCTCCTTACTAGCCTGTTTGTGGAGGGGGTGTAAACAATGACCACCCTGAAAAATAATCGGCCAAAGATGTACATGTTGGTGCGAACATGGTGTGGGAAAAGTGCCAGAACTGCGTGGAAGCGAAGGGTAGCATCAAACATTTTTGGGGTCCAACTCCCGCGCATGTCAAATAGTTCTTGTGAACATTTCTTTTGGTATCGGTTAAGTCTACCCCCCACCCAGTAACAGTCACAAATGAAGGTTTATAGGGATTCCCTACTAAAAATGGAAGAATCCTGGTGGTCACTGTTACTGGTTGGGGGGTAGTTCCAAGGTATCGGAATGTTTGTTTTGTAGATACCACAGTATGGGACCTCAATAAGGTGAAAGAAAAATTTAATCATGAAGATAACCCCGTACAAAATTCGCACCACCAGAAAAGGGCTACAGCGATTTTGGATGTTGTCAACTCAACTTACAACAGTGAACAGCAGCCATCTGGTTCAAGTGTTTGATCAACGAGTTGCATGTTGAGTTGAAGCAAGGTTCCGATCATGTTATCTGAACGAAGTCTTGTTGCAGTAGCTGCAGCCAGCCTCGGAGTGGTGCTTACATTGATGCTTCGAAAAACAAGGCGCATACGGATTGCAAAGAGTATCTTGGCAGTTTTTTTTTTCGCAGAGTTTTTTCAAGTCATGCGAATCTAAGGGTTGAATATCCCCCAAGAAATAAGGCCACTTTCCTAAGGGCTTCTTTTGGTGGTTAACAATCCCCAAAAATACGGCCTTATTTCCCCGAGGGGGGTGGCATTGCGGGGGGTAGCCAGGATTGAAGCCACCTGCATCAGTTACCATTGGATTACCACCACCAACTGGCGCTTAGATGAGCAAAGCAGCAAACGATTAAATTGTTCCTGTACTCGATGACGAGCAAATGAGCTTGCACTGGTTAGGGTGGTTAGGATGCTGAGCACTGGCCAGAGATAGAACATGTTTCCATATAACTCCCTTTTGCAATTGGAAAAATCCTTTAGCATTCATTGTTTGTGTTCCACGTTTACGCGGGGGCAACCACTCGAATGTGTTTCAGGGAATACATTGCGGTTGTGTCAGATGAGTTTTTGACATTGAGCAATCTCACAAACACCGAGTTAACATTTTGTTGAATGGAAGGGGTTGTAATATGGGTGTTTCCAAAAATAATGGTACCCCCAAATCATCCATTTTCAATAGGGTTTTCCGTTATAAACCATCCATTTTGGGGTACCCCTATTTTTGGAAACACCCATATGTTCCTCGCCAAAAACTGGAGACCCACCAAGTTGGGATGATGAAAAAATCTCCATCAAGACCTTTTTTTGTTGGTTGATTCTAACTTGACAAACGCTTGTCATTCCATTTTTCTTCGATGGCTTCAAGACTCAAAAGACCAACCACTTGCAACTTTGCAAAACCAACTGTAACTTCAAAATAATCATAGAGAGAGGGTACGTACATACATACTACACAAAGAATTTGCTGCACACTTCCAGTTTTTTGGGGTGAGATTTTTTTCGTTGTTTTTTTTTTCTGCCTTGGTGATTTTCTGGGAAGATCTTCAATCAGTTGTGATGGAAACGCCGCCGACGAGAAATATCTTCTCCAATCGGAGGTGTTTATGTCGAAGGCATTGGTGATGTCGCAGTACAGCAGCAGAGGAGTGGAGGTTTCCTCGGATTTGTGGATGAAACGTTTGGTGGTAGTGGGGTGTCCACCCATGGAAGTGATCGGAAGAAAATCGTTAGAAAGTTGGTTGGTTTATAACCTATTTAAGGGACGAAAATAACCTACTTATATAGGGGTGAAATCACCCACTTACTAAGTACCATGGACATCCCAGTAAGGTCAGGTGTTGTAAGTGGATACCCGTTACCCTGAAACCTAACATGCCAGTTCGCCCCTGAAAATGGATAGACCCCTGGAAGAAAAGGAGATTCCGGACTTGGAAAGCACCATTTTTTTCAGGGGATATGTTAGTTTTAGGGAGTGTATGTCATTGAAGATACCATGCTTTTTTTGTTGGAAACGATAAGTGTCAAGAGTCAAAAGAAGGTTCAATGAGGAGGATTTAGTGGTCTTAGTATCTCTCAAGTCTACTTGGCAAAAGAACAGAAAGTTTCTTAGAGATGTCAAGGTGGGGTGAAGTATTTCTGAGAAATTCCATGTCTGTGTTTACCTGTGTAGATAGTTAAACTTGCTTTTTTTGCGTATGGAAATCCACCCCAAAAAGGCGTATGGAAATCCACGCACATATTTACTACGTAGTAAAGGACGCTACGATATGTGTCATACCACTAGAGACTATACCACTAGATTCTTATCATATGAAAGTAATACTGTCCAGCTGTTTAACCTGTTCCTTTGCAAAAGTGCCCTTAAAATTAAAATGACTGGAACCCCAATCATTGCATGATCACTTCAAAAAACCACACCTTTGGTTCCAAACTTCGCTTCCACCGTTTATGGAACGCCTTCAGGCAAAATCCATGTGACGCTGGATTTCAAGACGTTGCTTGGCATTCCAGTGGCCTTGCCTTTCTGTTCTGCTGTGGTTACAGCGGAGGGCACTATCTATGTCTCTGGAAGCGTTGGTGCTCAGCGTGGACAGGATGGACTACCCGTGATTGTACCAGGTGCTTAAAGAATCTTAAAGACACAAAAACACGAAGGGTAGACACCTATCATATTTATGAAAACAGAGATTAAACATAAAGATGCATGGTTTGCAAATGATCTTCCTTCAAAGAAGCACTCAAACAGCTAAAGTCCTACGGAAATTGGGAGTCTTTGGGTACACAAATTCATCAACTTCCAGTACATAGATTTGAGACTGTCCCCAATGACATTGTCAAAGGGTAAGACGTGAGTAATCTTGGGAGAGTGCCCTAGCAGTTGTTTCCTAAGCATACCCCCCACATTGTCTCTGATAAGACATATACAGTAGGTACATGGTGGTATGGATTCCGCTAAGCTACTCTCTTTTTAAGGGTACCCAGATTTTCCCAAGCAGCTGAGAATCTGGACTTGCTCGCAGGTGGTCCTGAAAAGGAAGCGATACAAACCTTACGAATCATCGAGGCATCCTTAATGGCTTGTGGTGCTGGGTTGGAGCACATCACCATGGTACATGCAGCCTGGCAGCTTCGGGGCGGGAGTTTTTGGGGATTTTGGGGATGTCTGTCGGGCGTTTTTTTGGTCGCAACCTCTCTGGACTTTGTGGGGTTTTATTTTTCCAAAACTAAATCTCACAACAAGATTCAAAAGTGAAATGGACTCCTGGAAAAGGAGATTCATGCTTTGAACATCATCCGTTTTCAGGTTACATGTCAATTTTCAATGGTGCTTCCACTTGTTTATAATAAACCTTCTAAATAATGGGGATAAACATCCAACCTCAACTGGTAACCACGGGACTTTTGAACCATCAACAGTACTTTCAAAGATTCTTCAACATTTGTACCCCGGAACTTAGGGGGAAATTACCACTGGAACTATGGGTACATTCAAGGTGGGCGGGCCCCTACCAGTTATTATAAATGGAGTTATAACCCCTATAAATAGCCTTATCAACGGGAACTGTGGTTATTTCACCCTACTTCTAAGGGTCCCATAACTCCACTTATAACTGGTAGGGCTCACCTTGTTGGGAATATCATTTGGTTTGCTTCAAAACACGCACTCTTCAAATTCCCACCCTCCATCGGTCGGGGAAAGAGTCCTCCACCGAGGCCTTTTTGGTGGACTATTCAGCGGAACGATTCCAAGCCATGAACAAAGGACTGGCCGAAAAGGGGCCCATACTAGAATGTCCAAGAACTTAGTTTCAATGAACGGGTTATAATCCGCGGAAACACATGGGGTATATTGGGACTATGACCCACTTACAACCTTTTCATTTTAAGTTCATGTCACATCCCCTTAATAAGACTATTTCACTTTCCTCCTTTTAATATTGTTAGGCTTTACCCACTCCTGATATATCTTCCCAGTTTCAACCTGCGGAAAAAAGTCATGAACAACCTGGCCAGAAAACATCTCCAAATGTAAGAGACCTCCCTTGTTTTGGTGGAGGATATACAGAGTTTTGGAACTCTAGACCACTTCCAGCCCGCATTTGCACTGGAACCAACCACGTTGGTCTTGGGGGTTCCGTTGAGATGGACGCCATTGCGCAGTTATGACCACTGTGAATCGGTGACCTCGGACGAATTTTCAACTCTCATTGGTGAAGGACGTTGCTGCATTGGGTCCCGGATTGGCAAATATTGAAATCCTGGGATCACGATTTGGGAAATTTGGAATCCATCCATGAAACTCAAAACATGCAGTCTTCCAAAAATTTCCAGCTGAGCGCAGATGGTTGGTTTTCAGCAACGAGAAAATCAACAGCCAACAATGACCTCGATGGACCTTAGTGATTGTTGGTGCTGTGAGGCTGAAGTCATTTGAAACCAATCTTTTTGGATGCTGTTTTAGAAAACGCCATGGTCCTCAAAATATTTTTGTGCGGGGTGGCTTATACTATAACATGTTTTAAGATACCTCAAAATGAGGGGAGTGCGCCTTCTTTTGAGTTTTCTCTGCTTTTTCGCAGGACCAAAACATAGTGATTCAAAAACCTTCAAAGCGAGAAAAACTGATACCTAAGGGAAAGAGACCATGGAGGACTAGCGATCTAAGTACCTCCTTAGGCCATCTTCTTTAGTGGCCAAATCCTCTCTTCTGAGGTACTTGGATCCAAAGGATTGCAAAGTTGTTGATTGGCCAAAGTTCTGTTACCAACCAGTTCAGATGGTTGAAGTTCATGATGTGTTTTGGCTTTATCAAATGGTGCAAGATTTCTTCCATCGGTATCCCTCCAAGCATGGAGATTTAAAAGTAATGCATCGAGAAGATGAAATGTTAAACACTTGCTGATTCAGTTTCCTTTTTGGAGGTACAGCGCGTCCATACCTTTTTTCATTAGGAAACATATAAGAAGGTTTTTTTGTTTAAATCTGTCATAAACAGTAAATCCTGTGTTCTACCATGAGTTCATTAGATGTTTAAGAAAAAAACACTCAGTTCGTCCATTTCAGTCCCTGACTAACAACGAGTGAATTTTAAGCAACAACGAGTTGACTAATGCTGCCACTGCGCCCTGATCCTCACCAAATTGTGCCGGATGAAATGGTTTGGTCAAAGCCACCAGATGACAATGATACCCAGGCAGTGAAAAGAAAGGTCGTTATTGTCCTGGACAGGATTTTTCGCATGGGTAGGTCGTCCTGCGTTTTTTGTGAAACCACCTGTTTTGGTTTCACAGTTAGTTTTTGGATGTTTTTGGCGAGGGTGGAAGATTTCCTTCTCTACTGTTCTACAGTTTATTGGTATTTTCCAATTTGACAAGCATATGCAGCATATGTTTCAAACGAGTTCAAACCATTTATTTCAGTTTTGTGTGTGTGTGTTTTTTTTTGGGGGGGGGGGCGAAGCATTCTTTTCTTCTTGCATTGGCTCACTAGATGATGTCCTCCACTTGTCTACTGTAAAAGGGGAACTTTTGAGACAAGCCTGTTTTGCACTCTGTGGAGTCTTGAGGAACGCAAGATGGAATTACATCTGAACCAATATCCTTTAGGGAGGTCTCCATGAATTTAAATTAGGTGGCTGGGAAGTCATGATGCAGTGATATGATCTGTATGTAGACGTCCACTTGCAAATTTGGAATACATTTATATCTGAAACAATTTTCTCAGTATGACCCTAGGCTTTCAAACGTGAGGAGGTATTTAATTAGACCCCAGAAACATACCTAAAACATTTCTAAAACACCTTCTGAGGAGATATTTGGAAGACTAGAGACTAGGGTGATGTTATTTCAGAGCTGTCCCCTTTTATTTCTCGCACTTTGTGTGGCATCCCATGACGCCCTTTTCCATGTGGACGATTTTATCGGCAAACTCCGTGAGATGTTTATCAAAAAATCCCATTGGTTCCAAGCGAGGTTGTGCTTCTGATCATCGATGGGAACAACGTCATGTGAACGCAACGGCTGTGGGGTGGTTGGTTCCGTCAAACACATTGGTCAAAGGAAATCAAACGACAACGTTTCCCGTTTTTTTCAAGATGTTTATGGAGCAGATGTTGATGTTTGTTCCCCTAAGCCCTAATACCTTGTGAGTTAAATTTGTCAGATCCACCTTTTTCGCTATAGTCTATTCATTTTTTCCCAGGGTGGTTGGTCAAGTGAGATATCTTAACTGGAAAGATGCGGCGTAACAACTGAAGATGTCCCTTGGAAGAAATTGGTTGGCTACTCGGATATCTTCGTATGATCCATCTCAATGTGTATTTTTTGTTGTTTCTACCTTTTTTGCTAACCAACCTACGATCATCATGGAGCATCCAAGTATAGGAATGTATAGGATACATTCAACCTTCATTTTTGTTATACTCATCTTCTGCAGTAAAGCTTAGCGAAACCGCCCTGACGACGATGATGAACCACTGCGGCTGGCGTAATGTTAATGTTGATGTGAAGGTAACTTCAGAATGGGTTTTCTGATGTTTTTTTGTATGCCATGTGTTGCGTTGCCTGGGAAATTCGAAAAGGACTGGGTATGTTTCCAGGAACTTAGGATTCATCGTTTAGGCGGATCTCAAGACCTGAAGATAAGCACACATGGCACACATTCTGTTCGTTCATTGGTGGCTCACACGGCATGTTTGTGGCATTTCAACGCAAAAATCACAAAATCAAATCCGATGACTGTCGTGACGTTCGGGAGTCTTTGGAGAATAGGAAAAAATTGACACATTAAAAAAAACTGCGGGTTTCAAATATGTTTTTTATTTTCACCCCTATTTGGGGAAGATTTCCATTTTGACATTTATTTTTCAAGGGGGTTGAAACCAACTAGATATAGATATCTATAGCATAAACTGACATTTAGATTGTTCCTTCACATCTCTGAAAGAGGCTGGACAGACAGTCGGCCATACAATGGACAACAAAAAAATGATGTGCGCTCGGGTGTGTCAGCAACGTGAGAATATCTCTCATTGTAACACATATCCTCTATCAAACGAGGTGACTAAATGGAAATCCCTGTTTTTTGGTTCAATGGGAAATAACATTGATAGCCATCCTGGATTTTTTCCAGCCAGATTTTTGACCGGAGGGTCGCGGATTCATCTCTATGATCCATGCTACCCTGAAGCATTGCAAGAACATTGGGGATAGGACCTGCAAAGAGTTGATAGTAGGATGTATTCAGGCTCTTCTATGAAAGCAATGCTTGGTTTTGCACAGCTAGAAAAGCTAGGACATAAGAAGATACACCAAACGTAGGTGATCATAACATACCAGTTCCATGGATGGTACGTTTTTTTTTGTTCGCATGGAAGGATCATTGATTTGCAGTGAAGGAAATGATGCCTTTCCCTCGTTCGTTTAAGGTAATCTGGTTGGCAAACTTTGGGCCCACCCCCGACCTCACAATAAATGGGTTGTTTTGGTGTGGTGTGAAGCCCCGTAAAAAATGATACATCGATTTAAGTTACACCCAGGGAACCCACGTTTCCTTCATTTTTAGGGTGATTTCACCCAGTTTTTTTGGGGGGTTTTTAAAACCTTCATTTTTCCATGGGTTGTTGGGGTCCAAGGGACTGCAAGAAAAGCCAACAGCCAGTTCGCCCCTGAGAATCGGCCGAACCCCTAAATGGAAACGATGTTTTCTTCCAACCATCAATTTTCAGGTGCTTTAAGCTGCGTTTGCGACCTACCCTCACCAAACCACAAGAGGGTTTTTGCAACAAAATCCTCCAAGTTTGAAGATGTATTTCTTATTGAAAATGGGAAATTGTCCATTGTCATCTTTAGTTTTCGAGATGTAATTCTGGCTCAGAAACTTTGAGTACCCACTATACGCATCCATGGAACTGGTACTTATCATCCAAGTATGGTATATATTAACTTGCATGGATGGTCGTTTTTAACGGTACATTTATAGGTATATAATTGAATATACCTGTATATCCTATGTGTTTGTTTGCGTATATTCATTGCCTATAGAAGCCAGTGATCCTGGTGCGAAATTCAGCGATCAAAGGTGACGGGGAAAAGGGTGCCTCATCTTCCAGTTCCCTACAAGGTGGGCCCCTACCAGTTCGAAGTGGAGTTTTGGGGCCGCTATGAGTAGGGTGAAATAACCCCAGTTACCCATTTTATAAGGCTATTTATAGGGGTTATAAATATTTATAAGTTATAACTCCATTTATAACTGGATCCGGGTCCCACCTTGTATACATTTGGAACCAGGGGTCGATCGTTACCTGTATTGGCACCTGCGTGATTGCTTTCAAATATATAGGGGGAACTGGACACTGGAAGATTTTGGCTTGGTTATCTAAATCTCTCCGATTACACCCCCCGAAGTTTAACAACATAGCCCCTGAAAACTGATGGTTGGAAGACGATCCTTCCCTCTTGGGTTTCGGCCTTTCTTTAAGGGCGAAGATGTTAAACTTCCATTGGGTATATACATGAAGTTCCTTAAAAACCCACATCTTACCATAAAGCCCGGGACATTTTTCTTGGAGGAGTGAGGTCACCAGTTCCTGGTGAAGGGCGTCTCACATGTTTTTTTGTGAAGGGATCCCTATAGTGGGTGAATTAGGACATGAGCCTTTTCCAGCCTCATGAAATCGTATCATTTGCGCGGTTCGGTCTCTATCAACTTCTAGATCGAGTCGGGTTTTTTCGGATCAAATGATCAAATCACCGGGCGCGAACGGACTTACCGTTCATGTCAGCAGATAAACGGCTTCCACGACATGGAAAAACCACACAGAAATCATTTTTTAAATGATAGAAAAGAATCCAACAATTCAAACTAATCAAGTTATGAGATTCCCACCCCTAGACATCCAAATATATACATCCTGAGGTTTGGTGTTTTTGGTATATTTTCGGGGGGTCCAAAATGCCGAAACTTCCTCGGAGTTGGGGATGGATGTCTACAGGTCAGCATGTTTACAGACAATATTGTTAAGATCTCATTCTAACCGAAGCAGGTTTCGGTTTCAGTCCTTGGAGGATCATCCCATTGAGTACGTGGTTTTTTCATCAATCATGGTGATCGTTGTTGTCCCCTACATAGCTGGGGTTGTGGTTGTTCCCTTCCAAATGGCCGAACTTCACAATTTTTCATGGCTCAAAAACGGGGGGGTGATCCTAACGATCCTTACGATACCTGGGAGCCCATCCTCCAAGTGGTGGGAACCCCTTGAAAACCAGCGCGTTTGCAACAAACACCGGCTGTACTTCCCATGCTACGGCAGAACCTTGCAGGCGAAACGGGAAGTTGATTCTTGGGTCACTTTTTTGCAGCCAAAAAGTGGTGCTAGTTTTTTTGGGGGGCAAATTCTTCAACAGTTCCCATAGGATCCTTGGGACTGGTATATTTACCTACATAAATATACTGTATACCATACATGGATTGTATGGGATTTGTACCAGAATCCTTTGCACATGAGGCACGAAAAACCCAAAGTTAGTTTATTATGTCGGTGTGAAATATTACACTGCACAAGAGGCTCGAATCCTCAGAAAACAACCTAAACGACCAGAGTTTCCCATAGGATGCATGGGACTGGCATATTTACCTATTCTACATGGATGGTTGATATTTATGGTAAATGTTGGTAAATATACCATACATGGATCCTATGTTTTTTTGTTCGGGGTAGCTCAAAAAGACTGAAACTACTTTTGTTTTCTCACACAGTATATTCCAAGAAAAGTAGTTTGGAACTGAAGAATGGTGGTTCACCAGATGTTGCTCCTTTCCTTTAGAGGGTGATTTTTTTTGTTTCTTGCTGTTGGTTTTCGTAGGTGTACCAGTTGAGCAGTGAACCAAAACCCTGGATGACAAATAGCAAAACCTCAATTATCACTATTCTCCCTAAGGCATTCTTGACCATTTTAGCACTGGTAGGCATACCTTTCCGGAAGGGTTGTTTCAAAGTCTATCTGACATGTAGTTTTAATCAGGTGTCTTACTTTGTGATGCAATCCATTCTCGGAGATTTAGCAAACCCAAGTAATATCAGGGTTGATATTCATGAAATTATGCAAAGACATATTCAAACGTTATGAATGAATATAATTTGCTAACAGCCAATCTCAAGTTGCAACCAACCAAGCTTAACCAACTTCAACCAACCTCAATGCTACTCCCCCGAAAACTAACATATCGGCCTAAAATATATTGATGTTTGGTTCAGATGATTTATTTCCTTTTGTTAACATGGTTGGAAATTTCAGGGTCGACATTCGTTCATTTTCGGAGGAGGGCGTGGGGGGTAAAATCACGAGGTGTGACCAGGCAATGGAGATTTAGATGGCCACAATGCAGGCGTCACAAACTGACAGCTGACGCGGTTTTCAGCCGGTATGGTTTTTTGGGATGTCGGGTATTGATATGTGGCTCCGGGATGGTGTGAGCTCATATTTTCAATGATGAGATTTGCTTGAATTGTTTAGTGTTTGAATATTTATAAATGATCAACTGAGATGTTTAGTGTTTGAATATATACTGTATAGATGATTAACATGTTTTTTGATGAGAAACATATGTTTGGTATACGTATTTATTTTTTGAGCAAGTTTCAATATTATGAGAATCTATATGCTCTCATTTTATGCTGGTGATCGACTATTTGAAGGTGCTTCGAGTCCCTATCAAATGGCCAGAAGATAAAGGAGAGTACGCTCCGTTTGGAACACGGCCTGTACGACCTCATAACTCATACTGGTAACAGCACTCTTGAGCACCACAACGGACCCCATCGTTTTTAAAAGGAAGCATTTTTGCAATACATGATTATACCTCATACATTTTATACATAATCGATGAGTCCGACGAGTACGGAATCCATCATATTATACTCCCTTGTTTTTTGATGCTAAAAACCAGTGTAGGTAGACAGTGTTTTGGACCCGTGTTTTTTTGGTGGGTGCAATTTTGACTAAGGGCACCTTGGTTGAAACTTGGACTTGCTTTTAATCGTATAGAATCTCATATATATATATATATGTTTATATATATATATAACTCGTTTCATCTAAGTGGTGGTTGGAAAGCGCTTTCTGCATCAGCATCTTTTCAGCTTGAGAGGTGGGTTGGACCCATTTTGAACATGATATGATTTTCAGGGTTGAACCATTCACATCCATCAAACCATTGGTTTGTGACCCATACACCCTGGAAGATTAACATGGAACCTTCAAATCACCAACTTAGAAAGGAAAATAATGATCTTGCAAACCTCCATGATTATGTTCCATGTTAATCTTCAGGGGTGTATCATCTGCCATCTGGCCAGGTGCTTTCCGGCCATCAAGGCGTGCGGCGTGCCGTGGTTTTAAAAGGGAAGTTTTATCTGGAAAATGAACGGCTGGAACACATGTTTTTTATTTTCCCGAACCCTAGGGTATGGGGGATGACATCCTACCCAGTTATATGGGGATTATAATAAACCATAAGGATCCCGACATGGGGATGATAATATCATATAATATCTAGGTGGTGGTTTTTCCTTTTTTGTTTTCCCGAAACCTAGGGAAGATGGATCCAATTTGACGATCCTATTCACGCCGCTCCGCGGCAGGGTCCGCCCGCACCAAGCCTACATATATGTCATATGTTCTTCTTCTTCTTCTTCTTNTTCAGATGATGTTCCGGATTTCAAGTGGGGTGATGTTTAGGTTCCAGCCGTTCATTTTTCCGGGGTGTTTTTTGTTTTTTCCGGTGGGCGATTGGAATGCTTCAAGATGGGTTTCACCTGAACTTTTGAACCGAAAAAAAAACCGGAGCAGTTGAGCGAAACTGGGGTTTCATTGGAGTCAACTAAAGAAACCCCAAAAAAGGCTCCATACTGGAAATAGATTTTGTAGGGATCATGTTTCACACTGAGGCAATATGTGTGTATATGTATATATATATATATATATGAGTGGTTCCAAAAATGGTGGTACCCAACAACCATGGGTTTTCCTAGTAAAAATGATCATTTTGGGGTGTTTTGGGGGTACCACTATTTTTGGAAACACCCATATATTATGTTTAGTATGGGTGGTATGTTATGTAAGACGATTTTTTTGAAACACCGTACATGGTGCTAATGAAAACCAGGTTTGGGCTTCAAGCAACAAGGGTAATGTGTGTGTGCGTTTTTTTTTTTAGGGTGATGTTTTCTAGGTGATTCACCACTTCTCCAATCAATAGAACACTTTTTTGGTTTTTGTATGTTTTTGTAACATGAGACCTCTTCACCAATTAACAGGAGATGTTTTGAACCTTGTCTTAATCACTGTTTTTGTTGGTGCTCGATTTGACGTGATGGATTTGAGATCTTGACAAGGGACATCTTAAGAGTATCAGGATATCTCTTTTGTGATCAAACCTGTTTGAAACTTTTTTTGGGGGTGTGGCAAATCTTGTAGTGTCAATCCCAGATCAATATACGGATGTTTCCAAAAATAGGGGTACCCCCAAAACACCATAACATGATCATTTTTAGTAGGGAAACCCATGGTTGTTGGGGAAACCCACCATTTTTGGAAACATCCATATATTCTACTGTGGAGTTGGGCAATCATGATCATATCTCCCACAAGATGATATTCTGTTTCAGAACGTAACGAGCTCGACCCCCAAAGCTGTAAATTGGCTTCAACAGCTTGAGTCCAGTTTCACAAGATCCCAAAAACAGCAAAAAGAATCTAAAACACATCCTAAGAAGATATTTGTAACATTGTTGGACACGAATAAGTTGTTTTTTAGCAAACCTTCGCAGATGACTGAGGATTTTGGAAAGCTAGCTAACGTAGCCAACCAGCATGGTATTGGGGTAAGCAATCTCGAACTGGGGGTATTCGGGCTTTTTTCCCTACCAAAACCAGGAGATAAATTTGCAGTACAAGTGATCAATATGCAAAAAGGCATTCAACATGTTTTCATCCAACTTCCCACACATGTATTTTTTCCAGAAAGGAGATGGTACCCCCTTTTTGTTTCAATTATCATTTTTTCAGGGGGTCCTGTTCTGGCTGTTACGGTAGCTTTCCACGAGGGGTTCACCCACAACATCTGCCGAAAGACCAAGGAGCTGCCAAAATTCGATCCTGACAATGGAGAGGTGACCGGTGATTTTATGGTGATTTCCACACGTGGGGGGCCGGAAAACCTGTGGAAAACCTTCGTTTTCAAACCTGGAGAGTTGCCATCAAATGTTACAAAATGCAATGCTGCTTAAGCAGTGATCAAAATCATGGTTGGTAGTTTTAGACAGAAAATGCAAACTACTTCTTTGTAGTATAGAATCTACATAGGGATGATTTCGTTTCAGTAATGATTTTCGGAGAAACCGTCATTTCGAAGCAGAATTTCATGGTTCATGTCCGGATGGTTTTTGCAACACCACTGTTTATCATGTGGATTTTCCCCCCTGGCAATTCCCTTGGATGTAGTTTTTGTTGAACAGATGCACCTGACGCATGGCAAAATCATTGTCATTCCCACATGCTCCATGCATGTCATATTTATGTTATATTTACCTACATCTGGGTTACTGTTAAAATTGATAGTAAATGTTACGGTAACATTCCATACTACGTAAGGGTAGAATCGTACGGGATCCATGAAAAGCAAGGTCGTGACACATGACTTGTGCCAGGTGCTGTACTTACATATAGGAACCTAAATCCAGAATCAATGAACAAATTTCATGTGCAGGAAGAGGATTTCCCAAGGTGTCGTTAGAGTACTGGTAAGTCCTATCTGTTCGGTGTGTGTCAAGTCGCTGGGGGGAAAAGGCTGTGGCTTGCAAAAAGGCAGTTTGGGGTGAATAAGCACGTGAAAGACAAATACAGACAACATGTTTGGAGTTTTTAAAGAAACCATAAGAAACCCTATTTGATTATTTTGTTTGGCTTTGGAGCCATACTTGGGCATTGTTTGAAAGGATGGGCCATTGGCGCATCTCCGGACAATGCTTGATGATCTTGCGAGGGGTGATTAGACCTGTATAAGAAACTAGGAAAAGGGCCCTAAGTAGTCAGACAAATAACAGTGTCACAAGGAAGACTCAATGGTTTGCAGACGACTGTCTTCTTCACTATGTGGGCAATAATCATTGAACAAATTCTTTGAGAAAGATGTTAAGAATTATCTGACGATTTCCCCCCTATTTGGATTTCTTAATTTATCCATTCTCCCTCTCGAAAACATCAAAGAAATTCCCGGCCAGATGGGCCCTACTAGTTATGAATGGAGCTATGGCCCCTATAAATGGCCTTATAAAATGTTTTTCCCTTTCTTTTCACCCCTATAAGTGGATTTATATAACAAATTTAACAACTGGTTTTTGGTCCCACTTTGCAGTTGTGTGTTTTTGAAATTATCTCACTCCCAGCCTTAAAAAAACCAACAGTTTTCCGTCCTCGTTGCTGCAGCTGGCTCCAGTTTGCAGCGGGGCCTGCGGGGTCGGGTCGCGGAACATGTGGTCACAGGTCGGTCGTGGTTCCGCGGCGTTGCTGGGACAGCGCGGTTTCGCGGTGCCAGTGGCAGTTTCGCTGCGAAAGTCACGAGGTGAGGTTTGGTTGTTGTGTTGTTGTGAGGTAGGATTTTTCAACAGGTGGGAAGCTGGTGGAATGGTGCAAAATATGCAGGGAAGGTGATGTTGCAGCAATGCTTTAAAAAGGTGATGAAGAATGGACAAATCTGATAAGACATCAGAAAACCTGAGGCAGGATTTTGGGTGGCTTCACACTTTCTGTCATTCGTAGTGCCAGATTATACACTGTTTTAAGACAGCAACTTCATTGCTAACCTTACAACATGTAGCAAAGATCAAAGATGTCACTTTGTTTAGGTTAATGAGACATAATCATTACATATAACATGCATATATACCATATATCATATTTCGTATATCATATGTCTACTACAGTTTATGAATCACAATGTGTTTGTGTACCATGGGAGACAAACAAATGTCCATCACATCTCGAAGACCGAAAAGGGGAATCCTGGACGGTTAAACAGGCCCGACTTGTCGTTGGAAAGAAACATCACCGGGTGACTCTTCAGATGGATGGCATACCCTTGCCATCCATGGGACTGGTATATTTACCTACATGAATGGTTGATTTTTTTTTGGAAAATGTAGATAGATATACCATACATGGATCGTATGGGATAGATAAAGCAGTCTCTCTTGCTTCTAAGGTTGTATCAAGGGATTATAGTTTGTGTATACCCCAGTCAAAGCACAATATATACATATGATATGAATGAATTTACGGATGCTTATATACAGGGATCTGCCCAGGAAGGTACGCTAGTAGGGGTACATGTTATCTTGCCTTGATTTTCAGGTTGATGTAATAAAGTATGTTTTTAGTTATTGTGTTCAATATATGGTATAGCTCAATGACCCTTCTCACACCACTGTAACAGGGAAACTAGAGCAATAGAATAATATGTTCATGTTCATTCGGGATCCCGTATGACTGTTCACTATTGACTGTTAGGGTGGTACGCTTAATGTCTTAAATGTCTTGATATATGGTATACTAGGTGGTGGTTTGAAATATTTTTTATTTTCACCCCTACCTGGGGAAGATTCCCATTTTGACTGATATTTTTCAAGTGGGCTGAAACCACCAACTAGTATATTTAGACATCTATGTTTCATAACTACATGTCGACACGATGGTATTATTCCCTAAGGATCCAAAGTCACTTGCTAGAGATTTGATGGTCCGAAAATCCCATCCCACAATAGGATTGTAGGGTGAATCGGTTAATCCCTTTTCTTAGGACACACCTGGATCCTTACTGGGGTGTCAATGGAAGTTAATAACTAGTTAGTAGTTGGTTGATTTCACCTACTTAAGGGACTTATAACCTACTTATAAAGGGGTTATAACCCAGTTACTAAGTACCATGGACATCCCAGTAGGGCATAGCTTTCCTTAATGCTTCGCAGAGCGTCCTCTCTTCCCCAGGACTAACTCGCTGTTTACCGCGGGGGAATCTCAGATTCGAGACCCAAACTAGAAATCATTCCCAACGGTGTTGGTTTCAAGTGTATTATTACTAGGTGGTGGCAACTCAAATATTCTTTATTTCTACCCCTACCTGGGGAGATGATCCAATTTGACGATCATATTTTTCAAATGGGTGGGGAAAACCACCAACTAGGTTAAATTGGGTAGATAATTCAACTATATAGATGATATTTCAACTGAAAGGGTCAACCTCCTAGAGTAGGCGCCATGATCGAAAGAAGTCACAGATTCTATGGAAAGAAAAGCAAAGACCATCAACATTTCAAGCCAAGCGCTGAAGATTTTCTTAACAAAGCTTTAGGATTCTAGATGTAAAGTTGATAAGTACACCAACAAAAATCTGATATCCTAAGAGTGGCCCGCCCCAAAGACTTAGAGTTTTCCGTGTGGGTTGGAGTCATCGCGATTAACTGATTAACCTTTGCATACCATAGGGATGTAGGAAATTCATCCCCATCATGGGGAGCAATGAAGATTGACAGGCTGGCGGCCCTGGCCTGTAGAGACGATTTTTTGGAAAACAGAGTCTTTTGCAAATTGAATCCAAGATTGGTACACATTCCCCGCCTGTAAACTAGCAGTATCCCCTCTAAAGGTATGAAATTGATGATGTTCATTTTCCTGTACGAAGGGATATGTGATCGTTCCCCTGCAGCGATACTCAAATGAAGCAACGCGAGACGGGAATGTTTTGTGTTTTTTTTCAGATATATGATATATAAAATCACCTGCAGGACGAACTCCTCTAAGAAATCGTATCAGAAACTGATTTTCATTTGAATCATCAGAGGTTCTGCAGGGTTTGTTTAAGGTTCTGTGGATGAAATATGATGAACTACCATAATGCAAGGTCTTCTCCCAACCTCAACAGCGTTGGGACAGGTATAGTACCTTCAGATTCTATCCCACTTGGATGAGTAACAAATTGAGTAACAACTGATTCGCAATTCATACGTTTTTAGTGCGGATATACCACTGATATATCCGGGGACATGCCAAAACCCTACATAGTTCACCGTGAATCTATGCATTTTTCTGAAGGGACCCCTATTAACTAACCTTCACGAACTCCACTGGTTTTCCAATTTGTAGACATCAACCTACTACACATGAAGCAATCAGTGGTCGATGTTACCACACCTAACCTATACATCACAAGGTGAGATATATTAGTTTCCTGGAGGGTCATTTCTGGCTGTTTCTCCGGCCCAGATTGCGATTTCATTTGGCACAGCGGGGCTTCAGCAAGGTATCCGATGCGATTACAGCCACCTGGGCCGAAAAGAGAAACAGGGTGCACTGGGGTGAAAGTAGATGGCTAGCCACTCTCAAAAGGTGGCGATTTGTAAGGAGCCAGGATAAAACTTATATGGGAGTTGCGCCATCGATCCTTTCCAGGTGGTATGGATCATGAAAATGATATCAGTCAGCAATTAATGATCCGGTATGTTCATGCAATCTCTGGAATGACTTCATGTTGATTACCATGTCACGTTGCCCCGTATGCTGAGATATGTTAACATGAAAGTATGATTTGCCCAGATGCTTCCATTGCAAAAGTAACTATTGACATGTTTATCATGTTTATACATTTTTATATATGGGCCGAATGATTGTTCGAGTCCAGAATAGGTTTGATTGACCATGGTACAACTCCAATGGATGTGTATGATGACATATAAGCAATGGATATCACCTACACAAGGAGATCTCGCAGTGTCATACTGTTGATGGAAGAAATCCTGCACCCGTTGATAAATTGATAGGTGTTTTTTTCTCATTATTTACAAGGTTTCAAAAACATCCCAGGTGGTTGGCCTTGGGATTTCTGAACCATCAACAGTACATGGACAGTTTTTTTTCCTTCTGTCTCCTCCACCTCGTGGAATTTTTTCGGCAAAAGAAATCACCAACAGAGAGAAGTAACTAAAAAACCAACCAACACAGAGATCAGAAGAGAGATCTGTTAAACAAAAAAACGTCCAACAATCATCAGCATGAAAAACCCACATGATCAAATGATCACCCTAAAAAGATGACATGAAGAAAACCCAAGCATCCAAGCATCGCCCAACAAGTCTCAACGAGACTTTCCCGAGGCCAGAACCCAAGCTGCCAAGGAGGAGAGGAATTTACCCTTAAAACCTTGGGTGATATTTTGTTGCGATGATGATTCGCATGGCATCCTAGGGTGTCCATGGAAGTCAGTACTCCCGGTGTAACTAGTTCATGAGTTGGTTGATTTCACCTACTTAAGGGACTTATAACCTACTCATACAGGGGTTGTAACCCAGTTACTAAGTACCATGGACATCCCAATGTACCTGGGGAGATGATCCAATTTCACGATCATATTTTTTCAAATGGGTGGGGAAAAAAACAACCAACTAGAAAAAATCTCTGAAAAAAGGCGCCCTCACCAAAAACGAAGAGAACTTGGTGAAAGACACGATGGGTGTCGAGGATTTTGAAGAATTCTGTCTGTCAAGATGCCAGGAGCTTGCGATCTTAGCGCAAGCTTTTCAACGGTACGATGGGGTAACCTGGCACCAAAATGCAACGGCATCAAGGTTTTTCATGGAATCCATGTATGGTATATTTACGCTCATTTGGAAATGCAGGTAAACATACCATACATGGATCCTCTGGGTTTGGTTTGGCTATGTACTTGCTTTGGTCGGATGGTTTGGTACCGTGGTGAGAATTTATATGCAAGGTTTGTAGCATGATTTCCATGGTGTCCTTTCACTTTTCATGAGTTTTCATGGGAATTCAAGTCGCTCCCCCCCTAAAAGAAAATGGCCATAAATTCACATCGACACCTCTTAGTCCAGTAGTCTAATTCCATGGTTCAGCAATTTCGCCTCATAAGGGAGCCACGCTGCTTGGTGGGGAACATGGTAAGCTGGTAACTAGTTGTACTTGTTTAGGTGGGATGATTTTCACCCCACGGGACAAAATTTTCAAATGGGGACAAGGATTACACATCCCCCCAAAAACGAATGGCTGGAACCCCACCCTAAAAAAGTTGAATGGTTTGTACGTACACCCTGCAAAATTAACATGGAACCTCAGAACCACCATTTTTTTTCAAAGGAAAATCATCTGAAGCAATCAACTAAAGCCATCCCAAAATCTTAAACCAAACCTTCATTTTTCGGTTCCTTATATGTTAATTTTCAGGGGTGTAGTAGATTCGTTTGTTTGGCCCCCTTTTGAACAATGAGGCCAAAAAACTCAGGTTGCCGTTTCTGAGTAAAAAATCACATGGTTATTGTCACCTAACTAACGATCATTAGAACGATCTTCCAGGTTCTCCATCCAAGTAACTCCCCCAAACCATCAGTTGCGAAGTACTTCCAGATTGAGGTACCAAAATGTTTTGGTTTTGTTGAAGTTAAAGGTAGGTTTTTTGTTGGACCAATTTTTGTTTTACACTCTGAAACTGCCAAAAGAAGTGGTACGTAGATATTCGGTAGATATGTTGGGACGTTTCCTAGAAACCTCCTAGGATGCCAGTGGAAAGTTTTTCAGGTTTAGTGAGGGATCCCCGGTCGCCTAAAAATGTAGTCCTGGTGACTTTTTTTTTTGGGTGTATGCTAATAAGCTGCCAGTAGACATGCCGGGCACTCATCTTCCTATCCGTCCAGGCATCCCAGATACATCATGAGCCAATGAAATGAACCCAAATGAACCCGGGTCTGGTATGTGCCGGATGAAGGATACCTGGACTCATGCAAATACATGAAGATTGCTCGGTTTTTTTAATCACCCAGCTACGTACGCATTCCAAAAGTTCAAAGCATTCTATGCTAATATCTTGAAGCTGCCCTTTTTCTCAAAACAAATCATAACCTCAGTAGACGAGGCATGAGATATCTCCATATCTGTAAAGTGGTTATCTCCTTTTTTTTAACAAGGGCGAGTTGGTGTTGCTGTTGATGGTTCAGAAATCCGGTGATCACCACTTGAGGTTGGTAGTTCATCCCATTATTTACGACGTTTTCTTTTTAAATCTCAGGTGGTTGTTTGGGGTTTCTTCCATCAAACAATATTCTCACAACCATGATGTCAACCCATCCGAACTCGTTGAACTCGAGGATGGCAGTGGAGCTTTAGATGCCACCGAATTGCAGAAGGCTGAAACAGACACATGCAAACTGTGGGGATCCAAAACGATGTTTTTTGTTTTTGTTTTTGTTTGTGTTGTTGTTGTTGTTGTTGTTCTTGTTCTTGTTATTGCTCTTGTTGTTGTTCTTGTTGTTGTTCTTGTTGTTGTTCTTGTTGTTGTTCTTGTTGTTGTTGTTGTTGTCGTTGTTGTTGTTCTTGTTGTTGTTGTTGTTGTTCTTCTTGTTGTTCTTCTTGTTGTTCTTCTTGTTGTTCTTGTTGTTGTTCTTGCTGTTGTTGTTCTTGTTGTTGTTCTTGTTGTTGTTCTTGTTGTTCTTGTTGTTCTTGTTCTTGTTGTTGTTGTTGTTGTTGTTGTTGTTGTTGTTGTTGTTGTTGTTGTTGTTGTTGTTGTTGTTGTTGTTGTTGTTGTTGTTGTTGTTGTTGTTGTCGTTGTTGTCTGTTGTCTGTTGTTGTTGTCTGTTGTTGTTGTTGTTGTTGTTGTTGTTGTTGTTGTTGTTGTTGTTGTTGTTGTTGTTGTTGTTGTTGTTGTTGTTGTTGTTGTTGTGCTTGTTGTGCTTGTGGTCGGTGAGTGTCATGTTGTTGCTCTTGTTCCGCCGTGGTGGCTGGGTTCGCGCGCGCGCAGAAATGATACTCCTGGAGGTTCGTGTTTGGCGCGCTCACGCGCGCGCGAACCCAGACGTGATGTTGCTGTTGTACAGTTAAATGATCCGCGCGCGCCCTTCTGAAACACGTTCGTCCGAGGTGGTCTTCCTGTTGTTCCCGTTCTTCCCGTTGTTGTGTGTTGGCAAGGTTGCTCTCGTTTTTTGTTGGGGAGGTGTTGTGTCTGTTTATTGTGTGTGTGTTTTTTTGTTGGTTGTTTGTTTGTTGGTTTGTTTGTTTGTCCTGGTCTGTTCTTGTTCCTCTTGTTGTTGTTGTTGTTGTTGTTGTTGTTGTTGTTGTTGTTGTTGTTGTTGTTGTTGTTGTTGTTGTTGTTGTTGTTGTTGTTGTTGTTGTTGTTGTTGTTGTTGTTGTTCTTGTTGTTGTTCTTGTTGTTGTTCTTGTTGTTGTTCTTGTTGTTGTTCTTGTTGTTGTTGTTGTTGTTGTTGTTGCTGTTGTTGTTGCTTTTATTGCTCCCCACGAAAAAAGAGAGGTGGACAGATTTCAGGACTCGTTGCTTTTGAGGGGATCATGGTAGGTCATGGCTCAAGTGATGTTGCGGGTCATAGAATTTGGTGCCATACCTAACTTGGTCCCAAGTGATCCCAAGTGGAAAGTTATTTGCAGCCTCTTCTGTAGTTTTGGGCAGATAGCGGAAAGTTGAAACACGGAACAAAAATCTTCTTTGAGGTCCAGTGGTCATATAATAAGCATTTTACAAATCAAAAGAGATTGAGATAAACAGGAAAGACGTGTTCAACAAAAATTCAGGTACGACGACCCCGGTTCCGCACCGGTAAACAAGGGTGGTGATGCTGTTCAGTATCAAGAAATGCAAAAGGCTGCTGAAGTACTGCTGGAGGCAGCCAGAGCTTGGAAGGCCATGGCAAATACCTTTGGTACAGTTTGCATTCAGTGCCATTGCTCTCTGTGCCTGGGTTTCTACACCAAAAGAATTGGTATGTGCTCTCTTTGCCTTGGTGTTCCTAGGCGTTGTGGAGGCCATTCAGCTCGTTGTGGTTTGTCCAAATCATCCTCATATTTCATGCGGCACCACAAAGACTGCAATGAAAGAGGGCGGTACTACATGCTGTTGGCGCATGGTGCTTCAGAGGAAATGGCTAAAGAGACTTTTGCTGCAGATGCAGCAAAAAAAAAGAAGCTCGAAACACCGTAACTGAGGTTCGGTATGACTGGAGCCTAAAAGCAGACCCAAAACACCAAACCGGAGGTATGACTGGATGTCTAGGGTAGGGGATTACATATTTCATACACCATAAGGATTCCCTATTAAACAACCAGGATCAAATGGTCAAGTAAGGCCGGTGTTGTTTTAGGTTTTCCGTGGCTCAACTATGCCCCTTCATCCCTTGGGGCATGTGGACCTTCACACCCCAACGAAAGGCGCTACAAGATCTCGACCTTCCTGCCGGTGATGTGGAGGTGGCCAGGGGTCTCCGTGAGACCGTCGGGAAAACAAACAACGTGGGATCTTACAAGGTGGGCCCCTTGCTATTCTTATAGATGGGGTTTATGACTGAATTCCTATTTATAAATAACTGGGGTTATAACCCCTACAAGTGGAGTTATAACCCTACTTCTCACTGGTAGGGACCCACATTGTGGTATGGAATTCCCATAAGTTTATTGAACAGAAACACCATCCAAATGCATTAATTAGAATTCTTTTAACAAAAATTGCTTGACAAAATTTGGCATCCTCCCCCCAAACAAAAAAAACAACAACTCTTTGAAGTGAATGTGGGAGTTACATTCCTGCAGTTTAAGATGGAAGCTGAAAAATCAGGCCCTGGAAAAAGTCCGAACTTGGAAACCATCATTATTCCAAGGTTCCACATTACTTTTCCGTAGTTTACATGTCAAAATACAAGTTTTGGTCATTTTTTCGGGACTCCTGGGACCTATAGCCATGGCCAAATAAGAGACCTTTGCATCAAATTTCCTGGGAGGTTGGGGTTTCCTTCAGGGGGCGCAAAAAAACACGCCATTTCCTGCTTGACTTCAGGGATTTCAGGCTGTCTTTTGTGATGGATCTCCTCAAGTTGATGGATGGAGTTTGGGTATATGGATAGAGATCCAAGTCGGCTGGTAGTTCTATGTTTGTTTAGATCCTCAGGTAATTAGTGATAAGGAAAGACAGTTGCAAAGAATTTGTGTTATCAACTACTTGGAGAAATGGACCATTTTTGATTCATGTTTTTTTTTTCAAATGGGTGGTAAAGATGTTGCTACCACCGCCTTCATTATATATATTTTTTGTATTAAGTGGCTTGGTATGTGTATATATATATAATAATAAATTATACATACATTACCTCATGATGTATTTGTGGATCCTCCCTGAAAACAATGATTTATAACTACCAGCAGTTTTGATGGGAAGGTCACAAGGATCAGCCAAGGGTTCGTTGGTGGTAAGGGCTGGTGACTTACCATCCTAGAAAGCCCTTGTCAAAGGGGTTATCACTTAAGCAATGATAAAAAGCCCTGGTTGTTAAGGGTATATCGGGAATTATACTACCCAGTTATGTGGGGATTAGAATAAACAATTATAAAGATCCCTATTAAACAACCAGTGTACTTGAAAGTAAGAGTTTTTTTTTTCGTGGCTCACTTGGGATATAACTATGTACATACATAGAACTTAAAAGATAGTAAGCCATTAACTAACCATTGACCGGCGCATTGTCTTCAAAACTCAACCATTGATTATTTGGTGGTTATATAGTACTTTGTAGCCGGTTAAAGGCGAAATCCATTCCAGGAATATTCCCAAAAGGTTGAGGTGTCCCGATATATAGGCTGAAGGACCAACCCTGCAAATTACCAACCAACCAAACATCGACTGGTATGTTGGATGACAGGACAAAACTCATAAGTGTTGGTACAAACCCAATCAGTAATTACTATATACTGTACACTTATTACAGTACATATTATTTATGCGCTATGCTGCTATGCTTCAAAAAAAGTCAACACGACCTTTCACGAAGTTTTACATGTTGATTTTTATCGGGGTTCTTAGGTTTTTTTTTTGGGGGGGGGGGTTGTAACTGTGCTTTTTCCAGCAACAACAAATCTGGACTTTTAGGTCGATGCCAAAAAGCCAAGACTGCAGGTCTCTGATCTTTTCGCCAAGCTTGATGTCAACAAGGATGGATTTGTGGATTTGGGGCCTTGGGGGGCACCAAAAGGTCGAAATATTTTTACCCTGAAGTTAATACTGTTGATGGACAAAATCCTGCACCACCTGGGATGGTTAAAACCCTATAAATAATGGGATAATCATCATGATTGGTGGTGCTGGATTTTGTTCATCAACAGTAGCACAGGGTTTTTGTTGATGATCTCCTTTTTTTGGTTGAGTTGCTCAGACCAAGTTGAAGTCAAAGTTAATTAAGATGAAATGACTGATTTTTTTAGATAGACCATGTGACAAAATGTGTTGTCTTATTTGATCATTGATATTGGATAATGTTTCGTTGGCAACAGTTGGATCCTCATCATAGAACGTGCTGAAACAGATTGAAATACTAGTGAGCTACGCGTGGATGATATCATAAGCCATGATTTTTGGGGTTCCTTTTTTCACAACCAAGCAAATTGAATCAACTTGATATAGTTTGTACGGAGAGAAAATCACGCTAGGGTCAGCCGCCCAATGGTTCGTTGGTTGCACTTCCTGCTTCAGTCGAACAAACCTAAATGTGAACAGGTTCTTCTTCTGAACTGCCACTTCTTAGGTGGTTTTGGATCTTTTGAACAGGGCTTCCCGGAAGATACCCTCCCTGAAACTAACATTTCGCCTCTGAGAGAATTGGAAGCTTAATTTTCCTATTGGGAAGGCCAATTTTCAGAGGGATATGTTAGTTTCAGGGAGTGTACCCATTGATACAATCTTCTGATTTGGCCCATGATTTGTTGGGAAGCTTTTTGGAGGACCCTGTCATTGCTTGGGTTTTTTCCCCCTTCCAGTAATAGTGATCAGAACAAAAATTCACATTCACCACTTGTGTCTTGATGATACCTTTTAAGTTCAACTAGTGACTATTAACAGGAAGGGGGACAACCCACCCCACCCAACCCAACCCATTTTACTGGGCTTACTGAACGTCAAAACCAGGACGGTACCGTCGAGCTGACGGAGTGGTTAGACAACATGCCTGCGGGAACAAAGCTTCGAGTTCTGCAGAAGGTGGGGTCGTTGTCTTTGGGAAACAGGTAGGCCAAAGATTAACGGCTGGAACCTGAAGCCATATTGATGGTTTGGTTCAGATGATTTTCCGAAATTCCAGGGCTCTGTTCTCAGGTTCCAGCCGTTCATCTTCCGGGTATAAAAAAGGGTGCTTTGAGCTGTCCATCGGGGGCGATGGAAGAGGACCTTCCTCTCTTACATGTGCTTGCAGATTTGCTTTTTTTTTTGAAAGCAGACCACTTGTTTTCCAAGAAATCTCCAACAGGACCCACTGAACGGACCCCTCAACCTAGTAACTTACTTAGGGGTCCGTTGGTAAGGTCCCAGTCAATTTTTGATGGATGTTTGTTTCCCCCGCAACAAAACAAAATACTTAGTATGTGCAACAATTCTTGCACCATTACGAGGGTGATGTCAAATAAGTTGTATAATTTGAATCCTTTAAGAAAGATTCACCCATCTTGACGAGCATATGTTGCAATACGTTGCAATTGGTTACATCATTGTAGGGTTCTTACGGGAGTGGTGTTCAAGGGCAGGGGGTAACTGGGGAATCCTATGATCCCTATGGGGAACATTGGGGAAGATTAGGGGAATCACCACCCCCCCTTTAAGAATCCTATCACATCAGATTTGCCATGACTTGATGGACGGAGGCCGACGAAGCTGGACGTACCATCCGCTTTGAAATTCCAGATGTATCTTGGAGCCTTTTTTACACCCGAAAAACCTTTAAAAAAGGGAAGGGTTATGAAGGGTCCTAAGCCACAGCAATATATTCCAAATATATGTGCAAAATGCCCATCATACACCCCAAAATGCACATCACAAAATGCACATCACTTGGGGATATTTCTGTTCTAGTCAAATAAAATGATAATAACTGTTCGTCAACTCACTTTCTGTAGACTTATGCAACGCTTTGGGGATGTAAGACCAGGTAAGAGTCTCAGAGTCTAGCAGCCTAAGACTATGACTATGACTAAGACTAAGACAAGGGGAACAATAAGAGCTTTATACAACCACGCACTTGAACCACTTGCCTCACCTAGGACCACCCCCTGAAGCTTTTAGATTGAACTTTTAGTCAGTTGCTGTAGATTCTACGCAAGAAAAGCATGTTCAAGATGTACTCAAAGTCATATTCATAGTTTTGTTTGCCCAATTAGCCGTTGCAGTACGGTACATTACGATCGTAAATGGGGGTATCCCAGACCAACACTCACAAATCTGCAATTGAAAATTTGTGAATTGGTTTTGGTTTCGATTGGTGGATTTGGTGATGTGCATTTTTTGAAATGTGCCATTTCTATGTGCATTTTTGATGTGCATTTTTGTGGGGAGGCTGATTTGCCAAAAATGTGCATTTTTGCACTGTAAAATGCACATTTTTTGTAAATCACCCGTTCCACAAAAATGCACATCGCCTCAACATCTTCAATTTTTTAGGACTTTGAGGTTTGACTGGGGGTGATGTGCAAAAAATGTGCATTTTACGATGTAAAATGCACATTTTTGGCAAGTCACCCTTTCCACAAAAATGCACATCAAAAATGCACATACAAATGGCACATTTCAAAAAATGCACATCACCAAATCCACCAATCGAAACCAAAACCAACTCACAAATTTTCAATAACAGATTTGTGAGTGTTGGCCTGGGGTACCCCCAATAACGAATGTAATGTACTGTACTGCAACGGTTTATTGGGAAAGCAAGACTATGAATATGACTATTGCAAGCACATGTAATGACATGCAGATATACATACACGAACATCCTGAACATGTTTTGTTTGTTCATTGCGTACTTCAAACGGATGGAACATCTATCCAGGATGGGTCTTGTCTAGAGTCTATATCTCGATTGTTTGGAATCATCAAAACAGATGTTCACCGTTCATGTTCTGTGTGCATCTTGAAAGTGTGTATATGTGATGTGCATTTTGTGATGTGCATTTTGGCCATGGTGATGTGCATTTTGGCCATGAGGGGCCTGTGGCTGAATTTCCCTTCATAAGGGAAGGTGACACAGAGGGCCAGGGACAACTAAAATTTTTATCTAGGTGGTGGTTTCAAATATTTTTTTACTTTTACCCCGATCCTCGGGGAAATGATCCAATTTGGCCTATAGTTTTCAACTGGGTTGAAACCACCAACTAGTAAAGTTGTTTGAAAGGGTGATGAGAACAATTGTTTGTTTCTTATTTAAGACCTGATTGAAACTTGATTTCTGATTAAGAAATTAGCTTCGATTAAGGTAGTTTTTTCAGAGTTTTGAAACATCTTCAGTAAGCTTTGGCTGCACTATTGCCGTGAGCAATGATCAGTGCTGGCAATTTTATACAGGTCTATGAACAACTACCCTGTTATATCACTAGATATCACTAGGTGGTAGTTTCAGGCATGTTTTTTTTTTACCTCCTGATCCGTGGGGATATGATCCAATTTGACTAGCCCCAAAACCGAACATGGCAAAGGAATATGCCCTTCTTCAATAGGAAATACGTCTTCATTCATGGTCCATTGTCCCGCTATGTTAGTTTACCTGAGTATAGGAAATTAGAAACTCACATCCTGGGAATCTAAGAGTATCTCTCCCTATGCCTTTTTTCCCAGGAAATTTCCAGCCTTATTGAAGGATTATGATGCGAAAACCATGGTCCCTCAACATGGCCTTAGATTCCTATGATCAACGGGGTGGCTCAAAACACCCCCACCAAAAACGTTGATCAGGATTTTCCACCAATGGAACCACCGGCTTGCAAGTTCAAGTGGTCCCAATTGCCAATGAAGGTTTGTAGGTATCAACATGTATCAAGCTACCAAAAAAGGGGGGCCTCAAATCGGACCCATTTTTTTCAAGTGGGAATCCAAGCACAAGAAGCAAATGTATTTGATTCCTTTGCAGAGATTTCCCGACAACAATGCAGTATTTGGGTTGGTAATTTAATGACCCCCTGTAAGTAGTAACATGTAATAACCCTGTTTTTTTTGCTACTGGGATTGGGCCACACCAAACCTATAAATCCCCAAAATATCCAGAGATGTGACCTTCCCATGGGTTTATCCATCTACTGGCCCCACCTTAAATCGAGGTGAAGATTATGTACACTCACACGGATGAAGCGCCAATGCTGGCTACCTATTCTTTATTGCCTGTACTTCGTGCTTATTGTCGTTTTGCTGGAGTGAAGATCATGAAGAAGGTAAGGCTTGCTTCAGCTTCAACCTGATTTTTTGAGTACGGGGTGTGCGGGACTCGAATTTTTTGGACAGAAATATTTCGCAGGGGTCATCAGTCATGGGGACCCATTGATGTGAATGGTGTGAACGATATGACTAGGAGGGTGGAGTCAAAATGGATGGTTTAAACAAGCAGCACCTGGACCTCCATACCCAGAGGATCCATGGGACTGGTATATTTACCTACAAATCTACCATAAAAATCAACTAAATGTAGGTAAATATACCAGTCCCATGGATCCTCTGGGATACAAAGTCAACCTTTTTCAGTCAGCCGTTTTACACAGCCCTGAAGTTTTTTCACGAATGGTTCACCTCAGGTTCTAGCCGTTAAGCTCCGGGGGTGTAAGGTTTTCAAATGTTTTCAAGTAAAAAAACATGGTGCACCGGTATACACCGGTCATGCAGCACGAATTTATCAGGGGATACCCCCCCCCGATGTTCTCAATTCAGATAGCTAAAACACCTTTTCGGGGCCGGGCAGCAAAAAGGAGGAACTCAATGTGTTTTCTTGGGATTTAAGCTGCATCTCTTTTGAGAATACAATTCTATACAATTCTACCGGGATTTTTTGGGAGCAAAAAAAACGAATCTTCTGCCAGTACTTGGATCCAAATTCTTTTAACATTCTTTCTGACATATCTTTTGACATGTCTTCTGACATTCTTTCTGACATATCTTCTGACATTCTTCCTGACATATCTTTGACCGTCTTTCTGACAAATCTTCTGGCATAACTTTTGGCACTGACATTCTTTCTAACATATCTTTGAACAAAAGAACAAAAGTTGGATTTCATTAATGAAATTCCTGAGGGCACGAATACTGTTGGGGAAAACTGTCAAAAGGAGGTCGAGGAGTCCTCTCCTACTGAAATAGCCTCAGAAGGAAGGAATTTAATTACGGGTGAGTCCAAAACACTCGATAAACTGGCTAAAGTTTCCATACCTGAGAACCCTTCTTCTACTAAGTTGAACTCATGTCCCCTGCTACTAGTTCAGTACAGGATTCACCATTTACTTCTACCGGGGTGTCCAATTTGCACTAATTCTGGGCTGTAAATTTCACGGGAACACGTTAACAACAGGTGACAAAAACACGCACATACCCAGATGCTCCATGTATGGTATATGTGCCTACATTTACCATAAATCCAAGCCAAATGTAGGTGTATATATTATATATTTATATATGTATACATGTATATTTATACACCAGACATGAAGCATATATGGTATACACCCACGCAAACCCTGCAGGATATCTCCCTCTCTGCACGGATCTTGGCAACCTTTCCAGATTATGTCAGTGCAGCTCAAAGAGTGGAGGACCACCTCGATCCACCCGACAAAAAGATTCAATCTTTGAGGTGATTCGATTGGGTAAGATAGAAACAAAAATCAAAGTCCATAGCATCCATGGGACTGGTATATTTACCTTCATTTACCCTAAAAATCAACCAAGTGAAGGTATATATACTATACATATCAGATTCAGAACTTTTGATTTAGATATTAGTGCAGGGACTTGGAAAGCTTTCATCCCAAGAAAACTTCAATTGATTTATTGAAGTCCCAGATTAGATTTGTGACATAAATGGTCTACAGAGTCTACTTGAATCATTGAACATTTTGAAGCACCTTGCTCATTGCTAGACAGGCTATCAAGCCAGTTTTTTTTGTATATGTATGTCTGAAAAACGTGTTGAAAGTCATCCTCCATGCCTGTGCAAGTCAGATGATATTGCTTCACTACCGTTGGATGACCCAAATCTTGCATCATTTGGGATGCATCAGATTCAAGTATACGTTTTGCGGGTTGCAAAGACTCTGTGAAAGTGGGTACATAATCTATTCATCTTTATGGAGGGAACCCTATATGTTAGCCTTCAGTATCCACTCTGAACCAGTGTTTAGGCAAGGGCCAAGATACACTTGTCATGCTTATTATGGAACTATCTATGCAACCTATTTGTTGAATAGCTGGTCTTTTGTTCATCCATAGAAGTACATAGTTAAGATTGCCCAATGTGATTTGGACCATTCACTGATATACTTGGATTTGTTGAAGCCTCCTGTTTGTTGTTTCCCTTTTCAAATGAAATTCATCCCCAGAATTTTCGTTGCACATGTATAATTACAGGTCTAATTATACAGTATTGTCCAAGTTGTCCGAACACTCCAAGCAAATCCAAGTATCTATGTAAATATGGATGTTTCCTAAATAGTGGTACCCCCAAATCATCCATTTTAATCGGGTTTTCCATTATAAACCATCCATTTTGGGGTACCCCTATTTTTGGAAACACCCATATAACTGACACAACCATCAATCACTTCACGAAAAACACTCCACCTCTGACTGAACTGGGGGCGTTGGGGCCGATTTTTTGGCCCCTGGCCTTCACCTCTGCTGCCAGGACGATTTGACAGAACTGGGTGGTTTAGCCAAGCATCCGGCTGCCAACATTATCAAGTCCTTTGCAGAAAGAAGCCGCCATGCGTCGACTAGGTCCAAAAAACTGACAACGTTTCCTAAAACATGATTCAAACTGGAACCAAGTTTACTTAACTATATATTGATATATCATAAATCCCCTATATAAAATTGGGGGATCTTTGAATGAACATATTATATATATATATACATCGCAATATTCTATATATTGTATTTCATAATATATATATATATAGTATATATATGATGTATAAGTTTCATTAGACCAATTTTTGGAATCCAATGCAAACCTTCCCCAAGACTAGCAGCTGTCCCCAATAGAAGGGTTACTAATCCCCCATGTTCCCTAAATAAGGCCGTAATTGTATAATTTCCAGTGGTGGTACTGGGGTGTCCATGGAAGTTAGTAACTACTTAACTTAAGGGACGAAAATAACCTACTTATACAGGGGATTTTTCACCCAGTTACTAAGTACCGGCAGGACATCCCAGTAGCTTGGAAACCCGGGAATCTTTAAAAGAGATGAACGGATGATGGTGATATGGGTTGCCCCTTAGTGGCTTCAAGCCTTTTAAAAAGGTAGCTTTGATTGGCTTCCGTAGGTCTGAGTCCAAGGCAAAAAAATTGCACGGCAGCTTCTCCGTGAATTGTGAGAAAGTTTTTTGTTCGGAATCCAAATACTTGGGGAGAGCCATTCCAGTTAATTCATTTAGTAACTTAGTAACCCGCTGTGTACATACCATGAATCAAATGAACAAGCCCAGTTTTGGGACTTAGTAGCCGCGATGATCCTCCAAGTAAGCCAGCCAGTCATTGTGAATGATGCATTTCCCGTGGCAAAACCACTCTCCGGATATCAAAAGCTCCCCCTGTGGCCCCTGCAAAATCACAGAATAATGCTGAATAGACCGGATTCAATTGCTGTTTTTTTTTCCGAGTGTTTCTTGTTTCTTTGCGGATGCTTTTCCCCTGGAAAAGTACGGAAAGTAACATGACAAAGGAAGAATAACCAATTTGAAGATGCATCTCCTATAAAAGAATGCAGACTCAACCCACCAACCCGGGGTTACCTTGCCAAGTTCGGCAAATAGCTGCCCTTCCAGCTGAACCTGGTTGAACCGTTTCTGATTCCCGTTGCTTCCAATGGAGCAGTAGAGAAAAGCCTATAAAAGCCTTTGTTTAAGGGGAAGGCTTCATATGTACATATATATATATATAAATATATACATTTTCTATATGATCTGTCACTCAGGGATTTCATTTGCATTTGATGAACCATCCAGTTTTACCCAATGTTGCTGCCCCAAACATATATCCCAAACGGAAGTAACAAAACAGCACCGTGTTTTCTTTGATTTAGAGTGAGTTTTCATGGGGCCAAAAACCCTTTGGGTTAGCCACGAGATGGTTCCAACAAATGTGCAGTGAGCCCAATATTTTCTGCTTATTTGCTCTATAAAGGTGATGATACTACCCCAGTTATATTGGGATTAGCCATCAAATAAGGATGCAGTCCATGGTTCATGTCACATACCTAGGTGGTGGTTTGAAATATGTTTATTTTCACCCCTATTTGGAGAAATGATCCAATTTGACGATCATATTTTTTCAACTGGGTTGAAACCACCAACTAGCATACTGTTTTTTCTGATCAGACTGCTCAAATGTGCGGGGATTTCCTAGGTTGCCAAATATCTCCGCTTCTGTACCTCAACTGCTGGCGGCTATTAAGGAGCCCTGGTTTTGGGGAAGATGGGAATCTAAGGGGCCCGGGTGACGTGACGTTTCCCGAAAGGCCACGGTGTCGCCCCAGGAAATCGTCGGCCTTACTATAAGGGATTATGGGCTCCCCACCATAATTCTAAGATCCCACCTACATACCCCTGGAAGATACCCCCGGACCCTTCACCAACCACTTCTTTCTTTGTGTTTTTTTTTCGGTACCTTGCCAGCGTATGTAGGCAGAATCATTGAATAATCCCTTGATGCCCGGCCGGCTGTTTCCTCGTTCCCCGGTTCCGATCAGCTGTGTCCCATCAAAGGGCCAGCAAAATTATGGAGAAGTCAGGTAAGCCGAAGAAATCAATAGCGACCTCACACGACCGATTTCCCCCAAGCGTTTAGGAAGGGAAATCCCCTAAAAATCAGGGAAATCTAGGTTGGTGAAAAATTATAGTTTGGCCAGATTTGTTGAAGGTGATTTATTTTCTAAACATCTGGATGTTTATGCCATGGGGTAAATCAACAATTAAAAACGCATGTGGGGAATATGTTTGACTTTTCAACCAACCCAGTGAAGTGACTTCACTGCTCTCCTTGTGTGCAGAGGAGTTTTGGGCTACTGTAGGGAATCACGGCCGGGTGTATTTCACCGTGTTTGGCCATTTTCTGTAACGGCCGGGTTACAAGGTATCTGGGAGTTTGAAACGGAGCTTCCACGTATACACCCCTGAAAAATAATACGGAAGCCGAACATGGACAATACAGAAAAGGACGAGATTCCGAAAATGGACGCCATCATTTTTCAGGTTCTGTTACAAGTTTTCCGGGGTGTAACCATCCTGAATTAGATAGAATTTGGGAATTGAACAACAAAAAAGCTGACGCGAAAACATCAAAATTGTGCGATGATACTTCTGTAAAGGAGTTAAAAAGATAACTACTGTACCTTTCAGCAAGTAACAACAAGCTACCCAATTGGTACTTTTGGACAATTACAAGATGGAATTTTCTACCAGTTACTAGAGTGGAATATAACATATGCCGTGAGCTAAATAACCCAAGGCATGTGCAAGGCCATTTATAGGGGCCCCATGAGCCCCATTTACAACGATCCTTTTTAGGCCTGCCAAGCTGACCTTCAGGCCATCCCAAAAGCCCGACGATTTGATCCATTTGAGTCGTTTGGAGGGTTTTGAGAAAAAAATACCCCAAAAAGTGAATTTTGGGGTGAGCAAGCAGTTTGTTTTAGGTGTTTCAGACTTAATTGCCCATGTACTGTACTTAGAATATGGAATGTTGATCTTCACCAAGCCTTCCAAATTTCAATGTTATCAACAGTTTCTCCTTGATTTCTTTTTTCAAGTCATCCTCACAAACATCTCGCGACTCGACATGGTTCGGATAAGCTTCAGGGTTGGCGCAAAGCTTTTTGGCGTTATGGCCCTCATTTGATCCATTTTTGCGCGGGGGGTGTGAACATGAAGTGATAAGATACTGTTGATGGACAAAATCCTGCACCACCAAGGATGATGACTATCCCATTATTTATAGGGTTTTAATCATCCTAGGTGGTGCATGATTTTGTCTATCAACAGTATCCCAATTGTCCTACAAACTTTGGTGAATTCAAATTGTTGGTTCAAACGAAAAAATCCTGAATTAGGTGACGGTGACATTTGGAAACTTGACGAATGAAAAACCTCTCAAAACTAACACCAAAAAATGGAAAACCAACCATTTGAAGATGTATCTCCTATTAACAATACATAGTGAATTTCTATTTCATGCTAGTTTTTTGGGGTGTATGTTTTATTGCGATGACCAGGAGCTACAAGCCAAAGGCTTCAACGTCCCAGA
Source organism: Breviolum minutum Mf 1.05b.01 (assembly GCA_000507305.1). Lineage (NCBI taxonomy): Eukaryota > Dinophyceae > Suessiales > Symbiodiniaceae > Breviolum > Breviolum minutum. Next base: position 65,959 of record DF240684.1, on the reverse strand, counting down.
TTTTCCAGCTGAACCACAGACGGAGCAGGCGGCTGCTGAGACAGGAAGAAGACCAGTTCTGGGTCACTCACTTTTTCCCTACCATACAGTTGATGGCTGAAATCCTCCGCCAGTTGATAGTTTATCCATGTTTATTCCATTTGCAATGTTTTATACATGCGGGTGCAGGATTTCTTCCATCAACAGTACCATACCTAAGCAGGTAGATACTTGAGCAGTCTGAACCTCTGAGACTATTTGGACGTTTTCCGCTTAGAGTTTCATATGTCAATATTTGGTTTACGCAGGTTTCACTGTATCTTGAGTTTTGACCCGGTCGAAAAAATCATCCGGTTTTCCGGGAGGTATGTGAGGTTTGCCGCATACTCACCTGAATCCTCAGACAGTGTGCTTAGAAAAGAGAAACTACCCCTGCAGGGAACTAGCAGTCCATATCCCACCAAACGGGAAGTTCGGAACATCATCGACTCCAACCTTCGGGTGGAGATATGTGATCGTTCCCAGCAAAGTAAGTGTAACAAAAAGTATCCAAAGATTTGTTTCCATCTTCTGGATTACCGCCGCCCCAAAAAACTAACATATAGCCAGCCTATAGCTAATTAGCTAGAATTTCCTAATTTGTTCATAGGAGATACATCTTCCAATGGTAGGAAATTTACATTGTCATGTTCCTTTTTGTCTTAAACAAAACACAACACAACCCTGCATTCTACATGTTTCTCTGGGGATTTTTCCAGCGTCGCCTGGCAGGAAATAGAAATCCGAGCACGGTATGCGAAGGTGTGGGGCAGATGTGGAAAAAAAAAATTCAGGGAATGTGAAGGTGATTCCTATGCCAAAAGCATCCCATGTAAGGTGCATATTATTTACCTCTATACATGTATCATACATGTATATCATGAAAAGAATCTATACATCATATATATATACCCATAGAACTCCAACCACTGAAATCCTTTGAAGAATCTGATTCTGCTTGGAATTTCAGCCTTGTTTTTGTTAAAAGGAGTTCTAGCCATTTTGTCCATGGTGTTTTTATATCCCGGAATCCCGCGTAAACCTCCCAGGTTTTAGGCAGCGCCGTGAATCCAGTGTTACGTGAAGGGAACTCGGATCGACGAGTAGCAAGACCTGTGAAGGCCTGGAGATTTCTTTGAGAAGTTGGGAAGTTGGTTTTGAGTTGCTTCTTGGAGGATCATCCCATTTAGTATCATCTGGGTTATAAGCATAGTTAACCATGTACAAGGCCGTTGATAGGGGTTATAACTCCATTTAGATTTAGTACTTGGTTAATAACCATGGTGATCGTAAGTCCCCTCTTGCTGGGGTTGTGGGACCCCTTCCAAATGGCCGTTTCATGGCTTATACATGGGAGTTTGCTAACTATACTTACTAACGGGGATGAGTCTCCAAATAAGGGAAATTCCAAAGGTGTTGCCCAAAATTTCCCGGAAACAACACCACTCTCATAATCAGTAAGTGTTGGTTCTATGGGAAATATGTTAGAGAAGCGGACATGGGAATGTGGAAAACCTACTTTTGGGGCTGTCGTATTGGTACTCTGAGATTGCTGCAATGGATCTTGTTGGTTACCGGGACTTGTAGTCCCTAGAAATCTTGATGTTGGATAAGCTTGGATTGGATGCAGATCTAAAGTTGTTTTTTACCTCTTTTGGAAGTGATGGATTTATCTTTACACCCATTGATATAGAACCGAGATGATTTGTAGGGTTTCCTGGCTTTATATCTTCTGTTTAAAGTGAAGAAAGGATGTCTCAAAATTAGGATGGTTTGTCTCTTGCTGGAAATTAGGATGTCTCAAAATGTCTGAAAACCACTCGTGAAAGAACTCTTTGATGCTTCGAGTTGGGCCTTGAAAGCCACCCACCGTACACCCTGAAAGTTCAACGGCTGTGGAAGCTATGGCTATGGAAGCTGAAGCCATGATAATCTCCTTTTCTAGGGCCGTTTTTTGGCAGGTGAAGCGTTCCTTAAACTTCAAGGGGTGTAATCCACGGAAATTTCTCTTAATCTTGTCAACAACCAGGGTCGAAGATGATGGGATCTGAAAATCACGCAGCGAAATTCTCACCCCTCAAGGTCCATATCTTCCAGGTGTTCAAAATATCTAAGTTTTTTGAAGGTTTGGATAAAAAAATCAGGTCCGATGTTTTCTGTGAGTCCAACAAATATTTTCTTTAAAACATGGGGGGGGTTCTGGAGGCTTAAAGTGATAGAAGATGGAAGTTGTATACCTTAACCTCGGCTTACATGATGTTTTTAAATGCATAGGCCTTTGCGGGTGTGAAATGCCTAACCAAAGAGGCCAAAATGGCTGCGCAAAACAAAACAACCTGTACTGTAATAGAGTTGCCAACTGAAAGTGATGCAGTTTTTTGGCAGTGCAGATTGACATCTGATTCAATGAGTTTGGCATAGTAAACTCACATTGAACCCGAGGAAAAAAAGCATTTGGCTGGTTGATTTATGTAAGGGATTCTACTACCACTAGGGAGTATGTGAGGGGATTCTATATAAGCCCAGGGATTATAGGCGATCAGAGTTGTATATGTATATATGGATTTATATGTATAGAGTGTTTGCCAGCATGTGGACCATGTGGACGTGTAGGTGATATCACTTGAATAGCTACTTAAGTAAGGCACTCCTTCATAGCAAACCACCCTATTTCCGGCATGAACTCATTTTCATTTTCGCAATATGTCATCCACAATTCATACCTAGACCCTTCCCAAAGGTAGGTGAAGTGGCACAGTTTTCATTTTTCTTTGGAGGACTCAGGTATTTATATAGTATATTTATTTATCTGGTCAAATTATAGCGATGTCACTCGACCTCACCCCAAAAGGTAGCTAAATAAAATGCCCCTATCTCCAGCGTGATATATTATTTAATTTGGCCAGATTATATATATTTATACAAGGTAGATATTCCCCGAAGTTAAACATAGCCCCTGGAAATTGATGATTGGAAGACGATCCTTTCCTTCTGGGGATTGTATACTTTTAGGGGCGAACATGTTAGATTTCCAGGGCGTATATCATATATGGGTGTTTTCTTAAATGGTGGTACCCCCATTTCACAGCCCAAAATGATCATTTTTAGTAGGAAAACACATGGTTGTTGGGGAACCCCACCATTTTTTCGGAAACCCCCATATGGGTGTTTCCAAAAATAGGGATACCCCAAAATGGATGGTTTATAAATGTTTATAATGGAAAACCCTAATAAAAATGGATGATTTGGGGAAACCCACCATTTTTTCGGAACCCCCCATATAAATCATCTTCTTTCATGGGCCATGGGACTCTCTAACTTCTTCGCAAACCGATAGCCTTGGCTTTGTGTTGAAACACCAAGCCTCGAGGAACTCAAGGCAGCGTATCTTGCACACGGAACGCCAGGAGTATGCCATGAAAAACCCACACAAGAATCGCGAATGGTCATCAGAATCTTGTCATGACGGTCATGGGTTGTGGGGAGTGGGCTGACTTATGATTAAACAATTTCTGAAATGCAGGTAGGGTCAAAGATTCAATGTGTGTGAATTTACATGTGATTATTTCAGGTGCGTCTTTTACTTCCAGCATTTGATTCAACTTCTGATTTCGTGATTACAGATGGAAAAACATCTGCAAACCAAACAAATAACATCCCGCTTCTCAAAATGTGACCACTTTAAAACCATATTTTCATGTAGATTTGGTCGATCATACCTTCATCATGTCAAGCTTCATCACAGGATCAAGAGACTCTTTTACCCCTTTCATTGACCTCTCACGTCGTACCATGTATCAACACGATATAGCAGTTGAGTATATACTTCTTGGGATGGGAAAGCACCTTCCAGTAGCCAAGTGGCTGTTGTAAGTGATGCTCTAGGTTGGGATCCTCTTTTTGCCTCAGAATTCGGAGCGTCATCCTGGGAGAGGTTTGCACCCCAATTTTTCACCTCTCACGGATTCCATACGAAAAAAAAACGATACAAACATCTAAGTTTCACAGCCGAAAGGTGAAAATCTTGAAGATGGCGTATATAAATTTCCATTACCAAGTACCAAAAGTCACTTTCAAAGGTGTACCAAACGCCACCTTCACAAGTAGATTTATATTTTGCTGCTCCTGCAGCATCAACTCTTGTGTATGGAACATGTTGTGAAATTCAGTTCAAGCCAATTTGCTTCCCCCTCTGTCTTTAAGAACCCCTTCCGTTTAACGTACTTCGAGGGGCCCGTTTAACGTTAAGCATAGCATAGCGGCATAGCCTTTTGTGGGGCGTTCCAAAAAAACCGTTTCAGGGAGATGGGGGCTTCGGAGTCCGAACTTCGGGGACCTATCTGAGGACTCCAAGAGTTCGGTGGCTTCCATGGAAGATGGAGACTTCTTCTCTACAGAGCAGTCTTGTATCATGGAGGTGCCGGGGTAGAGAAGTGTTTTGATGAATTTTTTTGGGGGAAAGGTGTATGAACAAAAATAAGGGGGGGTCGTATATATTCCTGTGGATGGGGGGGGTTCACCAATTGAAAGACAGGGAGGGATGAAAGAACACATCTTCAATTTTTTGGAAAAATAGATGGACATGGAAATCAGTTGATTGAATATTAAATATGATCCAGAATCTAGAACTTCAGCAAGAACATCATCATGTGACCTTCTCCTTGCGTTTTTGCCTCCTTTTCATTCACCAAACCGAATCGCCAGGATGTGTCCAGCGTGAGGATTGAGCTGATTCGCAAGGGAGAAACTCAAGTGCTGAAGGCAAAGACTCCATTGCTCTCAGGCCTGAAAGTGGTTGGGTTGAGGGCCAAAGGAAGGATTTGATCAGGTACCGGCTGGTTGCCTAGTGATCACTAGGGGCCCACCCCTCAAACGATACCCTTTTTAAAGGTTTGTCCAACTTGCTGCCACTGCAAAACCGAGCATAGGAACCCCGCACCTTTTTGAGGATGTTATTGTGCCATGTCAAATGTTTTGTAACTGAAATGTTGAAAGCATCCAGTTGAAATTAACAAGTTGTTTGAAACTCAGTGTTTGAAGCTGTGCCGGGGTCAGAGGACGTATGTTGTTGATTTTTTTTCGGTGATGACCCACAAGAAGTTGAAGATGATCTCAGAGGGCGGATTTTTTTTGTTGCAAATTGTCATATGGCCACTTCCCAACTTGTGTTTCTAATATTAGGTGGGATATGGTGGAAATGTGGCGGTTTCCGAAAATAGTAGGACACCCCAGACCAAGTCCACCAGTTGTGTAAAGTGTATGATGTATTATTTGTTTGTGTTTTGCAGGGTATCCAACCTGGGGTACCACTTATTTTGGATTACTCCCATGATATCTTGCAGTTACAGTTGTAAAGATCTTGTGTGTGATCCCTTCGATGTCACTTGTTATGACCTTTGCGAAACCAAACCCACTTTTCGATTCCGAAAAGGGGACCAATCTGCTCGTTGAAGAGCCGCGTTCCACTCCAGTTTTTTCAAAGATATGGTGGCGGACACCTTCCCCATCCAGGATCTCTTATGTACAATAGAATGCCACAGGTAACACTGATAACCACAACTCCCCCAATGTGCAAAGCAAATCCAAGCTCCCAGTGACTTCTTAAACTCTATCCTTGTGTCTCCACTATCACTGAAGAATAGATATTAAATATGAGAGCTCACCAGGTGAGATATTTTTAAGATTTTTGTTCAGCGAAAACATTCCAACAATATCTTCCAATATCAATATCATTTGTTTTTTCAACTCCTTTTGCACTTGCATTATATACTGTAATTCCCGTTGTGTACTATGCATTGAATAATATTATTTTTGGGAGGTCATTGAAGCATCATTTTTGTTGGGTATCATTCCCGATGCTCAACGGAAGGTGAAGTCATTGACGCGAGTGTGATGAGAGCTACTTGGTTTCCCCGGTGTGGCCGGACACCTCTCCGCCACGGCCAGATTGATTTTAAGGGTCCAAAATAGATGGCTTGAGGATACCAATTTTGGTAGGGTTAGTAAAGGGACCTTATAAAACCAATCTGACGGGAGTGTTAGCCATCTACTTTTTCTTACTTGGCCAATGGCTGCGGCTAAACTTTAAACTTTTTGGGATTACACATTTAGTAGGGAAAATAATGTTCAAACTTTTTTTCAGGGTTTCATTGGCTAAGTGAGTTTTAACAAGTTGTTGCATGGAACAGTAAGCTTATTCAACCAAGCCAGCTCCGTATGTTTTTTTTTTTGCAAAATGGGTGGGAAAGAGCATTATGCATTGCCGTGTTTCTTTCTATTTTCCTTGGCTTTCAAGAAAAACCTTCTTGTGTTGCGGTTTGGTTTCTGTGTTAGTTTGAAGGGAGATATTTGGTCCCAGTAAACATGGTTGCAGTCTAAGTTGGTGAGGAGTCCTTGCTGTAGGGAAAGGTTGGTCAAGTTACATGTTGAGGAGAACTTCCGAGCCCTTCGAGTAGATGTCGCTGTTGCAACTCCCATGTGTTCCCAAATTGACAAGCTCCGCAAACAGCTTTGCAAAGCTGGGGAGCGGCTGGGTATTTTACTTTTGAAGACGGGTGTTCATAGGACAGATGACCCCGAGATATATATCCACTACTGAACTGGGCCCGCCAGGGTATCTTGCATATCATCCACACCTTAGCCAAGTGCTTTCCTAAGAAGGCGATATATACCCTAATCATATACCTCATTTATCTAGTGACCTTTTTGCAGCCACTTCCTAACCTATTGATCCTAAGAAATATTGCCAATGGGGTATCCATTTTGTTAGGGGGTCAGATATTCTAAAAAGCTGGATGTTTTGAAGGTCAACGGTCAACTTCACTAACCACAAACTTTGATGTAATACATATATATATATATATATACGTATCTATATATATATATACGTATATCTGGCTTTTTGGTGCATAAGTCATTGTAAAGGTCAAGATTCACTGTATGTTTCAACAAGTTCAGCCCCTTGTGCGGGTAGGACATAACCCTCACCATTGTCACTACACGAGATCATTTCGAGATCACTCCCAGTCTTCAAGCCAGCCTTCACCGGAAGTGTCTCATGATCAACTCTGAATTGGAGCAGGTACCCTCCTTCAGACTACCATATGCCCTCCCTATATATGTGCGCTTTTTCCCACGGTCAAATATCTGTATGGAAATGTTATTTGCTGGAGGGTAAAATGATGTATTGTATGAATCAGTAAGAGCCAAACTTATACAACCCCCCTTTTGACAACCGCCTTTTTGCAGAGCTTTGTCGATAATTTTTTCAAGGTGGCTGAGTTGAGAAAGTTCTACGAGAAGGAGCAACATCTTTCCACAAAATAGGAGATCATGGAGCTACTACGACAGATGTTGTGATGTTGTAAGCAATAAGCCTTTGCAAGGTAACACTATGTCAAGCAATAACTTTTAGGTGATGTTTTTTTTTCAGATCCTCTTCTTTGCAGATGCCTTTTTGATTTTTCTTGTTGTTGGAGTGTAAATTGTGAGTTGAGCAGGGTTTTTCCTCAGCAAGGGGATCAAGGTTGGTTGAGGTTGAGCATCAATGTGGTCAATACACTGTCGTTTCATGAAGGTTTGTGGCGAATGTTTGACTCGATGGCTGCCATTTAGCATGTCCAAGGATTTCAGTTTTATCTTTTATATAGGATCATCAAGAACGCACCCTGATTGTATGTGATGTGTGGATACATAGGGTCGAATAAAGCATAGAAAACATTCATGTATCGTATGAATACATTTACACACAATAAATCCTAATGTCGTTTGTTTTCTGTATGTGTATGATATTTTCTATTGGTATCTGGATAGAAAAACGCTATGAACATAGGCATTTGTGCGAAGCATAACCCCGGAGGGAATTACAGATGCCAGAAGATGCTTCTTTATTTGTAACGTTTTACAGGTTGGTGAGTGATCATAACCTGGGCGCACAATGTATACCAATGTTATTATCATTATTATTGACAATCTTTGTATGTATAAATATATTTATGTGCATACATTATTTGTACATATATATATATATATTATATACATGTACACATGTAGACATGTATACTGTATATGACTCGAGGGGTTGTTGTTGCCAATAAACAGGTCGAATGACAGCTTTTTCTGCCATAGAAGAAAATCCTGAGCGCAGGAGATGACCTCGACGGAAGCTGGTTTCTTGGCGAGTTGGTTTTACTTATCGACTGTGTAGTAGCTTTACATCAGTCTAAGGTTGTTTCAACACACCGAACTGGAACACACCCTACCAGCAACTTCTACCAAGAGGCTGTAAAGGGAAATCTTTCATAGTTGGGTAGGGGGATTGCCGATTTGGGTGTGCGATATCGGGGTGTGTTGTATCTTTCTTGGAATCAGGTCATTTCCACTGACATCACACCCCAAAAAGTAGTTTCTGTAGGGGTCCATTCTCCCCTATATGAGGGCTTTTCATCGTGAGGTATTACAATCCTTTCACATCACACACTGCAACCTTTTTTTTTAATAAACATTTAACGCATCAATGAAATGAATCCATCTATTTGGGAGATGGTTCCTCTCTTTGGGAAAAAGTGGTTTCCGTTGCTACCGCAGATTTCCGCAGCAGTGAACCGTCATATCACTCTCACTGTCCTTACAGTATCATATGCCGACCAGTCTAAGAAAACAAGAGATACACCCCAGAAATTTAACATAGATACCAAAAATGGCTATGTTTTAAAGGGATCGCCATTTCTCAGCCATCATTTTAGGTATCCATCTTGGTTTTCGAGGGTGCATTTGTTTTATACAGGATCACTTCTGTTCATGGCTAGTCATCCTACCCCCCAACGGGATATGGCCCTATTAAGGGAAACTAATGGTTAATAAGCCCTTAATAAGGATCGCTTCCGTCCCCAGAAATTTCCAAAATCCCTCCACCAATTGGTCCACTTTGGCTCAGGAACACTCTTTTCCTTACATCTCAAGGCGACCATGATGACGCTTGGCACCGTGATTTTTTCAACAAGGTCTAGCTTCTTTCGAAGATTCGCAAATTTTAAAGATGTTAAACTCCAAGGAATTGTCAAATCATACTACTGCTGGTGTACTTGGAGAACTCATGTCCTTTATCCAACCCTAAGAATGGAGCTCCGAAAACTGACAAAAGGAAGCCAAATCCATGTCGATTTTGGGGTCAGTAAACAGCGGACGTAGAGGATTTGATTGGACGAAAAAAAAGGCACCACATTTACGGTCAGCAGAAAAAATCTAGCTGTGACACTGGGACAGGCCCCCCCCCAAAAAAAAGAGGACTTTGCATGGCACCGGTCTCTTCAAAAACCCACCATTGCATGGATTCTGGACTTTCTGAAAGAAATGATTGACTGTAGGTGGTGGTTTCAGATGTTTTTGATTTTTAGCCTTTATTGAAGATGATCCTATTTGACTCATATTTTTCAGATGGGTGGTTCAACCACTAGTGGGTCATGTGGGTCATACTGTTGATGGTTTAGAAATCCCAAACAACCACCGTTTGGATGTTTTTTGAAACCTTGTAAATAATGGGATAAACTGCCACCTATCAACTGGTGACCGCCAGAATTTTTTCCATCAACAGTACCAATCTTTTGATGGCTTCCCAAAAATATTCAAATGACATCCCTGGAAGACCATTAACAATATTTCTGAACCATCAACAGTATCAGGGCTTATTATATGAACACAAAGCGAAACAATGCACGAAAATTTACAAAGGGAAATCCTTTGGATCCAAGAAATCCTGTATTAAAAAAACATCTTCCACCAACAATACTGTTCATGGACGAAATCCCAAACAACCACCTGGGATGGTTAAAACATGTTAAAACCCTATAAATAATGGGATAATCATCATCCTTGGTGGTGCAGAATTTTGTCCAACAACAATATGTCCGGATTTTATTTGAAGGGTCAAAACCTGGCCATAGGATGTGACAAAATTATGTTTTTTTAATCAGCTCTGGGCCTGGGAGTTTGATGAAGTTGGTCGTCGTTACGTATGAGGGAGGGTCCGTAAAGTCCGTATCTTTAGTATCCGTTCTATACTGAAATATCAATATCCATGGGAACAAAAACATAGTGCCAGACTTCTTAAAGGTAACACATGAGTTGAGAATAAAAAACGTAATTCTTGTCTAATTCAATACTGGTTGGTGGTTTCGCATATTTTTTATTTTTTCCCCTACATGGGGAAATGATCCAATTTGACTAATATTTTTCGAATGGGTTGAAACCAGCAATCAGAATATCATTGTTTGACATGGCGGGGAGATGTTCAACGTTGAATGAAATAGATATATCTTTATTTCTATGATTATTGGACCTCCTGGCGACGTTTCAATTGAACGTTGAATTAAGAAAATTCTATCTTCAATTCTGACAGCAATGCTGACAACAGAGATAATGTTATTTGAATATCTACCCTCCAGGGAACTAACATATCCCCCCAAAATGGCATTTTGAAGATGATTTTCCTTTTCCCAAGGTGGGATATGTTAATCCCCTGGAGGGTATCTATCTTTTTGAACTGCCGATGTTGTGCTTCCACAGACTACGTACTACCTTGAGGGTCACAGAGGTCGATTCCAAGAGTTTAGGAGCTGCAAGAATGGAATTTCAGCTGAAATCTTGCACCACCCGGTATGGTTTACATAGGTAAATGAATTTATCAACAGATAGTTGGCGTATTATATATGATTATATGATGTGATATGTACATGTTTGTATGTATACTTTTTATTTCAGATACTGTATATTACATATCTACTTCTGGTATATTCATAATATAATACTGTACAAAACAATGTATGTACATATTTTGCAATATGCCTATCAACCACTTAAAAACAAATATTGTAGAAATACCCGGCCTCAACCTGATCCCATTACCAATGAACACCATCCAAAAGGAAAGTGTCTGATCCAGTGCTCTTTGGACATTGCGTGGAGGTTCCCAACGGGATGGGTCAACCTACCACGCCCCGGTCCACCCACGTAATTGAACAGACCCGGGCCTCAGAAATAAGGGTTTAGCAGCAGCAGCCGGCCTTATTAAGGGAAACCAATTGGATTTCCTAAGCCCTGATCATAAGGGCGGCAAATAACTGGGGGGAGGAAGTGGAGGGGGGGCTAGATTGACTTGCCTGGCGCTCCAACATCGCATTTTGGTTTCCTGTGGTGCTTGGAGGGCCGTCCCAGCACCTGTAAGTAGCTACACTCCCTCAAACCCATAGCTCGCCAAAAGGAATTTTATCTTCCAACCGTGGATGTTCAGGGGCGAACTTTTAATTTTCGGGAGTGTAGTAACCCCTATTTACAAGCCATTTGTAGAGGCCATTTGGACGGGTTCCCACAACCCGATCCTTAGGGGACAACAATTAATCATGGTTATTAACCACTTACTAAATGGGATGATCCTCCAAGTAGGGGATGGCCATCAACCCAATATCAGGGTTTTATAGTAATCCTATAATAAGGATTCCTTTTTTTTCTTCGGTGGAATGAGTTTATCGCCCATGTAAATACTGGATGACCCTGGCAGATATGACGACTTGACTATTTGATTGTAATTAAATTTGATGAACCGAATTAACTATATTGATGACATGATATCGATGAAATTGATGATATTGATGACATGTTGAATGATGAGTCGCGATGCAGACTGGGTTGAATATCATTAGGACCATGATATTGGAGTTCTGTTTGCCCTATCATTTACGAAGCTTCACTCAGAAAAGAACTTCTTGAGGCCATTAAGTCCCTTCTTGAGGCTTTTAAACATCAATTTCAGTGGGCTTAAAACGATGGCAATCAACACGTATCAATGATGTTTAAGGAGGAACCATTCATCACAAACTCTACGATGAGTCTATAAGTCTATAGGCTTGCACTAGTGTGGCCATCATTGGGTAGGTCTTCTATAAAGATGCCTTCGACAAACACGCGGCGCTTTTTCAAGAGTTGGGTGTCAATCCCAACAACGGTGTCACTTAGAAGCAGATAAAAGGCGTGGATGTGTAGAGACCAGGTTTGTCAATGAAGGGGAAGCGGTAGCAGAATACACAATCTGAATTGTCTCAAACTCATAGCAAAGCTAAACATGGAGTAGCAGTAGGATATACTGAAGGTATATTGTTTTTTTTTTTGAAATAGACATAAACATAGGTGTGGTTTCTTCTGTGTCAATATGTTTCGATCAATGTTTATAATCATCATGAAGTGAGAACTCCCGATGGCAGCCATGTGTTTCCTACTGTTGATCGGCTTTTGGATGCTGATTCAGAGCGCTTTTCATTCATCGAATTCTACTATGTTATTGTATGATTTTAGGTGAAGCAATCCATACAGTTTTGCACATCATGTTTATTAGATTACATGTGCACATAATGACATCAATATATATGACATATGAATGAACTACAGTAATGTCAGATGATGTCAGTCTTTTCTAAATGGTGGCCCCGGGGGTGCTTCGTTGTCGAGCCCCTAAGGGTGCAACTTGTGTCAGGGCATTTTGATGAGACAGATGACACAGTACATGGAATTCTGGGTGGTGGTTTCAAAATATACACTCCGGTAATCTAACATAGCAATGGAACATCCACCATTTGAAGATGTATTTCCTATTCAAGATGGGGATTTTCCATTGCTATGTTTGTTTACGGTACTTCTTTTTTAACGCTACAAGGAGGGAAATGATCCAATTTTGACTACTGTAATATTTTTCAAATGAGTTGAAATCACCCACTACTGTAATATTTTTCCAACTTTTTGCTGAAAGGTGTAGTTTGGATTTATCATTTGATCAGATGAGATTGAAACCAAACACTCTACATCCAGATGTTTCGGCCATGTAGACTTATGATCTATGGGATATATTCCATGATTCGTCCAGCTGTCAATAGCTGTTTCTGGTTCCCTTAATAGGTGCCAATTGGGTAATAAAAAATATTACCTACCACCTCTTGAGGGAACCGGGTTTCACTCCATTGAAGCTGGTTGCAACTTTAGACCCTGCGGCTGTTTTCCTCTCAACTTACAGGTTATCGTTCCTGTACAATTTTGAGGGTTTGGGGTGTTACCAAAATGGGATCCGAACAAGTGACTTTCGTTGCATCCATTCTTGGATGTTCAATTTAGATGCTTTTGCGTTTGCAAAAGGGAATTAACTCTGGGACAGCCAAAGCATCTTGGGAATTTTGGCCAGATGTAAATATCATCTCATTACATGAACATCCTCATAATGTTAATATCTAGGTTACATATCTCAATATCCAAGCTACAATATGACTCTTGTAAATGTAGGTCCGTGTTGTTTTTCATACTGGGATATCCATGGTACTTAGTAAGTGGGTGATTTCACCCCTATATAAGTAGGTTATGTTCGTCCCTTAAGTAGGTTATAAACCAACCAACTTACTTTCCCGATCGTGAACCGATCACTTCCATGGGTCCACCCACCCCAGTATCCTTATCACATGCTTCAGTTTTACATCATGTTTTTCGTAAACGTCTCCTTTTACCAAGGTAGGGGACGTTTATACCAAGATCAACGGGCATCCTAAACAGGCCACCAAATTCTGCGCCAAAATGGGGATTGGGTGGCGGCCAGGCCAATGGCCTCGGCGAATTTCATGGCCAAGCCTTTGAGTTTTGGGTGGAGTTACATATTTAGTAGGAAAAAATACAGGTCAAACCTTTATTTCAGGGTCCGCAATGGCTGAAATGTGGTGAAAAATATTCAAATCCTATTGAAAGATATTCATATACATGACAATGCTGTGATATTCTGGGCGGAATGCATGGCTAAGATCAGTAGGTGATTTTTACCCTATGTCGACCTCAGTGATCAGACAGTGCGATCCTAAGTCACAGCAAAGGAAAATCTGGAGGCTTACAAAATGGAGAAAATGCACCTAGAAAGGGGCCATGTGTTGTCTTGGTTGGAGTGTACTTGATCACCAAAAGGTCGTTTAGTAGCGAATCCCCTCAAGAACACCCTTATGTCAGGAATTTGTGGGTTGGTCAAATATTCAAATTCAGAAAACGTTCTTTCCAAATGAGTGATTTTCAGTGTCCATCCCTTAGTTTTCTTCTGGAGTAGAAGGAAAACACATCATCTTTTTCCCTTTCCTGCAAGCAATTCATGTCAAATTGTTGTGACAGCATGGTTAAATGACCCTTTCGAAGGTTAAGTAACCTCCAACTAGGGTATCAACACGTGTTCAAATCACAGGTATCCGGCATTTCCGTACATTTACACTCTTCAGCTCTGCAGCTTTGTGTGTACGTACATACTACATACTTATATATATATACGGTATTACTATGTAATCATTTATATTCATATGTATATAAATATCATATACATTACATATTGTATATGTGTGCATACTATTGTATACTGAGTTGTAGAAACATTTATAAATATTCACATTTACGCATACTACACAGACATATGCACCCCCCAAAACTATCGAATCCGTGGCTTAAACGGACATTTTCTGTTGCCACAGGCCGAAGTGGAGAAGGATCTCATGGCATGTTATGAGAAGCGACCTGCAATGGCATATGTTGATTCACGCCGTGGCATCACCAATCTTCATGTTCCTGGGTCGCAAGTACAGGCAAAAGGAACAGCAAAACTGGGGATCATGACTAACAAAGAACTAGATGACTGTTATAGACTATAGACGTTGGAAAAAGAAAGGTTAGAACATGATGGTTTCCTTTGTCTTTGTCTTAATCTTTGTTTTTAGGGGCTTTTTCAGTTGGATGTCCATGGGTGTATGTGTAACTGGAATATGTACACTTAGCCCAGATCTCCAGGATGGGATAACTCCCTCAAGTTTCTATTTTGGAGCTGTTAAAGTGGATCTAACTGGATTTCTCCCCAACTTTTGGAGCTGGCAAACTGGTAGCAGCTGCCAGCAAGTTTCGGATCAAATACAGTAAACCAGTCTCAACCTTCCAGAGGTTGCTGTTCCCAAAGCCCTATATCCTTTGGTCATAAGATTCAAAACAGTATAGATATATACGTACATATTTTCATTTTTAAAGGCAACTTAAATGACTTTAATGCAACATGAAACTTGGCAGAAGGCACAAAAAAATCATCGAAGAGGTTCAGAACCGAATGATTGGTGTCTTTAGTGTCAAGGCTCCGTTGTTAGTGCAAGTGCAAGGTGGGCCCCCGGATCCAGTTCTAAATGGGGGTTATTAACGGGGCCCCTATAAATGGCCGAAAATAAATGGGCAAATTATAGGGTTATTTCACCCTACTTATAGGGGTTATAACTCCTCTTATCTTGTATGATAATACGTGGATATTTGCCTCTACAGCCACTGTGTCATAAATGAGAGTGTATCATAATCCCAAAATGGTGAGTTTGTGTAGCACAAGTTTTCCCAATTAAACTTGATTAGTAAATAGTTTTAGCTCCCGTGACGGGTTATGACACAAACCCATACAAGCGATTACAGTGTACAAGTCGTCAAAATGTCCACTTTCGTTTAGAACCGGCCAACATCTGCCCCAAGCACGAAAGTGAACAAAAAACTCCACAATTTCCAAGCAAACTGTTTGAATCATACATCCCTGTTTGTCAAAAAACAATTAGAACACTGCAACTTAAAACAAATATGATGTTGATTTTGTTTTATTTGTTTCAATTTTATATCTTCATCCCTAAGAATCATTGGACCCTCCAATATATAGAGGGGTTCGACTCTGTATAATTAGCAGGGTTCCGGGATCTCCAAACCACCAGTGACTTGAGATCCCATGATTCTTAGGGCAATTAGGTTATGAAGGTTCCAGAGTTGGAAAAACTGTGGGCCTTTTTTGTAGCTGAAAAGATTTGGGGAAAACCCACCGCAGGCCTTTGAAGGGATGGAAAAATCAAAGGCCGTTGCTCCAAAAATGACGACCGAAACCATGGGTGCTTAAGCAGGTGCCCTCGGACGTCATTGTGGACGCCTCCATGGCTGCCGCCGTGCGCGATGCTGGAAAGATGTGGACTAAGGTTTGGGGGGAAGGGGAAGGTTCGAAATCCCAAGATGAGTCCACTCTCCCTATACCTTTTCCTATTAAAAATCAATGAAAAATGTAGGTAGGTACATAAACCTTATACCTTAATACATACTTTAAGGGATTATGGTGCTTCACAATCCCTACACTTGGAGGATCATGGGACCCATGACGGACGTAAGTGGTGAAAAAAAACATGATGAATAAGTATGTCCCCTAAATGGGGTGAACTTCCCCTTCCAAATGGCCGTTTCATGGCTTATACATTGGGGTGATCCTAACCACTTACTAACTGGGATGATCCTCCAAGCATTTCCCTATTAAAAATCGAATGAAACATGTAGGTAGGTAGATATACCTTAATACATATAACCATACATATACTAATCCTATGCGTTTTGGTAGATGACAATCTGTCATGGCTTTCAATCATTGCTTGGAGGATCATCCCATGGCGGACGTAAGTGGTGAAAAAAAACATGATGAATAAGTAAGTCCCCTAAATGGGGTGAACTTCCCCTTCCAAATGGCCGTTTCATGGCTTATACATTGGGGTGATCCTAACCACTTACTAACTGGGATGATCCTCCAAGCATTTTTCTATTAAAAATCAATGAAAAATGTAGGTAGGTAGATATACCTTAATAATTACATATAACCATACACATACTAATCCTATGGCTTTGCTCAGTTGGTTTTTGAATGATGATTAATGATCATGATTTGACAATACTATTTGAATATATTCTACATTTACATATATTTAATTGCATATATATATACATATTCATAGAGTTGATTTTATGACACTTGGTGTGCTTTGAAAAATATGTATTTATTGTATTTGCTCCCCATCTCCAACGTGTTTTCCACGTGTAGGATGATACCCTGTGCGATGCCAAGTTCATGATTCCAGATCGGTGCCTTTCGGGCGGCATTTTTGGTGAAGTTCCGTTGGGGTTAAGGTCCCCTCCCAGAAATGAGGTTCAACCTACAACTGGGTGGATACCCTGAAGGGAACTGGCATATCCCGCCTGTGGAAAAGGAACATCTTCAAATATACCTTTGGTAGGGGATATGTTAGTTCCCAGGAGGGTAATGAATAAAAGAAAAAGGATATAACAGATTCACTAGCTGGTGGTTTCAAATATTTGTTTATGTTAACCCCGTAGTTAGTTGGGGAAGATTTCCATTTTGACTAATATTGTTCAGATGGATTGAAACCACCAACTAGACAAGCTGGGCCCAAAAACCAGTTATAAGTGGAGAACATGGGGCCCCTATAGTAGGGTGAACAACCCCAGTGAAACCCATTTATAAGGCGCTATTTATAGGGGCCCCACAACTCCATTTATAACTGGATCCGGGGCCCACCTTGTAGGTGGTTTGAAGGTAACTTTTTGGTTTTTGGTAGTTGGGAGATGATCGAATTTGACTATATAATATGTTTCGAATGGGGTGAAGGAACAATTAATTAGTAACGTAAGGATGACAATCTGTCTGTCATGTTTGATCTGGGTGGTGGCAACTCAAATATTTTTTTTGTTCACCCCGAATCCTTGGGGGAATGATCCAATTTGACGAGCATATTTTTCAAATGGGTTGCTTCAACCACCACCTAGTGATGATAAGACCAATCACACCACCTCCTCAACCAGGCACCCTGAGACCACAAACTGCAGGTTTCACACGTGTTTACCTCCAGGAACCCGGAAATACCTCAAATATTTCCCCAATTCACGGAGGGATTTCCCCTAAAAGAATGAAATACCCGAGGTGAACGTCCCTAAACGCTAGGGAATTCCTACGGTTTCGGTGCTCAGGGTAGAATGGGTTGAAACCACCACCTAGAACAGATAGTAGTGCTTGAAAATCATCGTGGAAGATTGTCGATAGTGGTTCAAAAGGCAAGGAAGTTTTTTTTTCGTTGCATAATAAATAGGTTGCTGGCTGACGGTGCTTCATAACCTCTGTCAGTTTCAACAAACTGTGAGATACAATTGTGCTTAACACGGGTGATTATGGTAGTGCGGAATAAGCCAATGAGTTTTGGGGACAACAGTATCATAGTGCTAGCGAATAGTTTGAATCTTGATACACTTAGGGACATTTGGTGTAATAAGGTTCCATTCCAATTCTTATACACAGATCATACTGCTATTTCTAGAAGCTGTTTCTTAAATAAGACAAAAAATATCAAAAAATTAATTGAACAAAAAACCAACAACCCTTTTGAAATGACCAACAGTGCATCTAAATCTTCACAGTTGATCTGAGTCTAAATGTCGAAGTGATACCTGTTTTGTACCTTTGCTCGCTGAAATCCTTCACTTGCTGAGATGTCTCGCGAGCAATGAACAAACCCTAGTTGTTTAGGGTGTATAGGGGTTTATACTAATTACACGGTTATATAAATGGGGATTATAAAAAAAACTATTATCCATAAGAGGATCCCTGTTAAATTAAACAACCAATACAATGGAAAGTAAGGCCGGGATTTTTCGTGGCTCATGTACAAAACATAGCTGGGATATTCATTCTACATCTCAGACTTGCTAAGTGGCCGGATTTCTGAACCATCTTCCATGTTAGAGGTGCTACTCGGGGATTTACGACGTCATCATCAAGGATTGCAAGCTGAACGGCAAGTTGGATCCAACGAAGATAGGTGTCATGTGGCCGATTTGGATGGAGGGTGTGAGAAGGGCGAGGTACTTACCTGCCTTCCTGGAAAATCTGGTGATCTACTCCCCCCAAAGCTAACATAGCCCTTGGAAAATTTTGGTTGCAAGACGATCTGTTTCTTTTCAAATGGTTCCTTTATCTAGGGGACCTTCGTTGAAAATTGAAAATTAAACTATGGTCAGCGTCACAATTATAGATTTTTTTTATCATTGCAACATGCCCGGGTCCCAACTGCAGCGGGTTCTTCCTGTAAAACATGGGAAAAAACTCTGGAAGCGGACTTTGCAACTTAATCATTGCATTCTATCATTCCCCTTTCCTGCGTTTTTTTTGGGAAAAACCCATGATTTGGACTTTCTATAATTAGTTGAGTAAAAAATGGTCTGAATTTTCGACATTTAATTTTGTTCTTCATTCATAATGATTCCATCAACCCTCGGTCCACCAAAATTCCGCCACTCCTTCACCCGAATCTTGAGAATTCCCTCACAAGTCTAAAACATATGGATATATAGCGTAGCAGCCAGGCTTTGTTTGTTGGATGTTTTGCCGATTGGCAGCTAAAACATTGTAGCTAATACATTGGAAGTATCCTTTGTGGATAGTTATATTTTTTGCAATGCCCAGCTTGTGGCTTCCCATCTGTGTCACTATACCCAGTAAGTTGTCCATCAGTATGTCTCACAAGAACCAAAATGATGATGGCGCATGTTTCGTACGAATCTAATTTCATCTTGTTCTAGACATGTTCAAACGCAGAACCCAGAGACATATGATATGTGATTTATCACCGACAGAAATATAGAAACTTTGATTATATATAGAAACTTTGTTACCCGGGCATGATAAAATACCCGCGCACCAATAATCTTCACTTTTTTTTAAATCAATTGCGGGTTGCCCGAAAAAACCCGGGCATTTTACCATGTGTTTTTGTTTCCATCATTCTGTCGGTGACTGTAATTCTACTTGTAATAGGCCAGCCATACATCTTCATTCAAATGGTTGTCTTTTTTTGTTTTTCTATGGTCATGTGAATTTTCGGAGGTACACCCCTGAAGGTTAACATGGAACATGTCCTCATTGAGGTTTGGTTCAGATCATTTTCCTTTCTAAATGGGTGATTTGTAGGTTCCATGTTAATCTTCCAGGGTGTATTTTTTTTGGAGGGGGGTGAGGTGGATTCTGCTACCGTGACACCTTTGGGATCCTTTGTGGTATTTGTCGATGTCAAGTGGAAGCGTCCCCAAGTTGGGTCATGAATGAACCTTACTTGCCTTCAGAAGACCCATAGGTTCTGAGAGGGATAAATAGACTAGAAGGAGATCAATATTGACACTTTAACTCTGTGATTGAAAAAAATGTCAAGTGTCAAGAGTACCCTGACTCAGTTTTTTTTTTTAAACCTGACCCCCCCGTTTTAACAAAAAAGGTGAAGAACATATATTCCAATGATTGTAGTGATGTTTCATTACGCAGCTAAGACAAAAAGGTGGAGTATCTGTTCCTACATCGGAGCAGTCCGGGCCTACCACCAGGTGCCACCTCCAACGTGGGTTTGATGGCAGCCAAAGCGGAGGAATATGGATCCCACGATAAGACCTTCGTGATTCCGGAGGCCTAGGGATGGAACGTGATGACATTGAAGATTCGCTGAGTTGTGTATTTGATATAGAAGCAGAATACTTTGGAAATAGTGAAGGAATATGAGTTGTTTTTGTTTAGTTTTGAGAAGAGCTTCCAAGTATCCAGTGATTCTGATCATTGTAAGTGCAGTTCTGCAGGTAACTATCGATGTTAAGGTATCCTGATCAAGTCGCTTTCGGATGACTACCAGATTCCAATGATATGCTAAGAGCCATTCCTAATTCAGATCGCGGTCCCGTGATGAAATCAGTCGCGATTACCAACAACGGGAACGGTTTCAGGTCAATAGGACGCATCAACGGATATTTTACACCCTATATAGAACTGAGGATTATTGGGGTCTGTTGTTTCTCGTAACATTCATGGTTCATTTGGAAATGTTGTTCCCCAAACCAGGACGAAACAGAACTTTACCAGGCAGCCGACAATTGTTTGCACTGGTTGTCATGATGGAAAGAAGGGTACGATCAGCCACTGATCTTAAGCGTTGATCCTATGTTCCCTTGGCCGAGACCAAATCGGTGCCAAGGTAAGGTGATAGATGCAAGATGAATCATACCAAGCAGTTTAGCAGGGTACGGTGATTCTCGCAGTAGATGCCTCGTGAAAGATGGACAGCACTGGAAATCATACTTATACCGGAAGATGGATTTTTCAAAAGGAGGTTGGAAGAGGTTTGCGATGTTCTTCTTAGCACCTATTTTTTCATAGAGGGCAACTTGTTTTTATTGGGGGGTGTTGTTTGTTTTATATATTTGTACATGATATATCACACATGTGACGCGAAACCCAACCAACCCAACGTGACCGGCCCCGCGGCTGGTCCGGAAGGATGGAAAAGTGCAAGTTGTGCAACGTGACAGTGGAAAGGCCAGGGATGCCCAGAAAGCATGTGGGTGTTTCTAAAAATAGGGGTACCCCAAAATGGATGGTTAAAAATGGAAAACCCTATTCAAATGGATGATTTGGGGGTACCCCTATTTTTGGAAACACCCATGTTGTTTCTCTTGAATTTCAGGGAATCAGTTGAGACTCCCAAACACCTTGACACATTATCTGACGGTGGTGAGTTAACTCACATATTTGTTTATTCTCACCACTCAAATTGGGGATGATTTTTATCCATTTTTGACGAGCATATTTTTTTCAACTGGGTTGGTTGAAACCACCAACTAATTAAAGGTTGGATGTTGCTTACAGGTTAGGTCATCTTACTTTGTTTTCGAAAAACTTATGCGAATCCCCGTGACTAGGCTGGCTGATATTTTGGGGACTTGGTAAGTTGGAAAACCGTTTTGTTTTTTTCTTTTTCTAAATGGGGTTTCGGGAATCATATACCATTTGGTTTATAGTTTGTAAACAAAGATTACACATGAAGATTATTGATATATTATCCTATATATACATATGTATGAGGGACATATACTTTCTTTAATATATGCACATATATTTAGGTACAAATCATTTTTGTAAAATAGTCTCACCCTTTTTTCGACCTCAAATCCAAACAAAACATCATCAGGTCCTTATGTCACACGACGTCTCCAAGGGCGACGTTTGGCGTATGTGTTGGGGCACCCCAGTGATTTTGAGGATTTGACAGCCATGCTGCTTTAAAAGGTTGGTAACTTACCCTCCGTACACTAACAGTTTGTCCTTAAAAATCAATGGTTGGAAGTTGGAAGATGGAATTTCATTGAATTTTTTTGTGTGATTTGCTTAAAAAAGTTAAGGCTTTTGCTGTTAGCTTCAGGGAATTTAACTAAGAATCATTATGTATGAAGATCTTTTTGACCTTTCACCTTGTTGTCTCCTTCAAAAAATGTCACACAAAAAAAGTTGCACAGATCATGGGATGTCTTGAGGTCAGACCAAAGATGGACCGTTCCTGGGCTGCAAAACCCGGGACCAGGTCGACCAGGCCCAGGACCTATGGGACGAGTAGGTAGGTAGGGATTTAACCCGATCCATGAATGGTTGATTTTGATGGTAAATGTATATATGTAGGTAAATTGATATACCAGTCACATGGATGGTATGGATGGTATGCGCAATGATGTTACAACTCTTCGGACATTTTCTGTTGACAGAATTGGCGGTTTTCGTTTTAGCGTTTCTTTTTGTTTGTTGAGATTATTTTTCATTATATATTGGTTGTACAGTATACATGCGGGTATTCACTTTATGATGTATAGATGATTTGACCAAAATCATCATCATCATCATCATCATCATCATCATCATCATCATCATCATCATCATCATCATCATCATCATCATCATCATCATCATCATCATCATCAATACACTTTTGGGAAAGTGAACGTCCAGGTTTGAGACTTGGTTTTGCCTCAAACACTATGAATCATTGGTTTCCAAAAGAAGAGATTCACCATTTGACCCGGGACAAAATCGAAAAGACTATTGTGGTGAAACATCCAGCCGGACATTCATAGTGATGCCGTGTCAAATAAACATGTATTCATCTCATATATGTATGTATAATATATGGTTGATTGTGATACACTACAGCATTATATAATACAGTCATACAACATAATAGTTTGATACTTCATATGTTTTATAGATCGTTTATACTTTAAAGATATCTTATTTACATACATGTTACCTGCATTTGCAATGTCCTTGTATATATATATATATAGTCGATCTCAAGCTTCCAGAAGTTCTCCAGAAACCCCACCAGAACGCATGACCAAGGATTCAGGATTGGGTCAAGTTGGCAGTGGTTCGTGCACGAGCCACTGATACGCACCTTGCTTTGACATAAAGTCATGGGTATCCCCCCAATGCCACCACCCAAGATACACTCGCTGAAACTAACAGCTCGCACCTGAAAATGGATGATTGGAAGACTACTTTCCTTTTGGGAATACCCATTTTTAGGTGCTATTTTAGGGAGCGTAAGCTTGGTAATGGTTTATCAGCCACTCTGATCCCTGAATATTCTCTTCATAAGCCTTATTTCTTGGGTGGGGAAGGCATTGGGGGAATTCACATTGAAAACAGTGAGAACTTTTTTTGAAGATACCTGCAGTGAACAAGGCCTCAATACCTCCTGCTTTGGTGGGGGTGCTTTGGTACTTATATAGTAGCTGGGGGTTAGAATTCGAAGGGACTTATTATCAACCACTTTTGGTTTCTGTTTTCTACCGTTACTACTGTATCATACCCCAGAGGATCCATGTATGGTACACATACCTACATTTACGATACAAATCAGCCAAATGTAGGCAAATATACCATACATGGATCCTATTGGTACTGTATCTGTATATACTGTCTTTAAAAAAGTGCGTTGAAAATGTAAGGACTAATAGTTGAGACCCTGAATCATTTCTGGGTTGCTAACCAGAGATGTCAATAAGGTATATCCCAGGATTGCGTGCCCCTAGGGATGTTGGTAGTTTCTTAGATGTCACATTAAAAGCAAAGGATGCAGCCAGGATCACCCATGGTTTGCTACAAAATGATCCAATCGTAAACAGTGGGTGTTGAACAGTAGTGCCCTGTTTGAACCAAGCTTTTCTTTGTGTAATTGTAGTTGTAGTTGTAGTAGTAGTAGTAGTAGTAGTAGTAGTAGTAGTAGTAGTAGTAGTAGTAGTAGTAGTGGTAGTAGTAGTAGTTGTAGTTGTTGTTGTTGTTGCTGTTGTTGTTGTTGTTGTTGTCATTATTCTTGTCGTTATTGTTTGAACGCCCCTGTTTCTCCTCATCTTTTGTTCGCTTTGTTCGCCACCCGTTGAGGCCAGCCATCTTTTGGCTGTCAGAACAGCGGGCGCACGATCGAAGCATGATTTTTAAAGTCAAGGAGTAACTCGGATGAGGCTCCATGGAAGCTTGATGATTGCTGGACAGGAAGTGTACAATGTAAGAATATGTATATACACTACGGACCATATAGACATTTATGATATATTATTTTAATATACTGTAATCAGAGTTTAATACAGTAGTACTTTGCCAAGTGAGGTGGTATGGGTATGAGTATAGAATCAATACTTTATCTATTGTGTGTGTTTTTTCTGGCTGATGATTATTGTGGTTCATTGTTTGAGTGTTGAGTTGTTTTTTTTTCTAAACTCAAATGGGTGTTTCCAAAAATAAGGGTACCCCAAAATGGATGGTTTATAATGGAAAACCCTATTAAAATGGATGATTTGGGGGTACCACTATTTTCGGAAACACCCAAATGGGTTTTATTGTTCTTGTAATAGGATGCTAAAACACCTTCTTCCCGGAAAAATCACGAATACTGCAAGTCGACAGGGTGTATTCTCAACGAAGCGCCTCATGATATCTGGTCAAATTTAGTGCGACTTCACACGACCTGGACCCTTAAATGGTGGTTTAGATTAGTAATGGAAATCCTCTATTTCAGAAAAATCTAGGTTGGTGAAATATTTCATTTGGCCAGATGATATTCTTGCTCCCCACACGAAAGGAATCTACTTTGCTTGTTCGGGATGTGTCATGTGATGTTTTTAACTTCAGTTGCTTATACATAATCTCAAATTTCAATGATCATATACCACTGAAAACTTACATGTCCCCTAAAAAAAGGAAACATTGTTCAAAAGGAAAGGATGCGTTGAAATTTTGTTGTACCTGAAAGTGGTTGTACTTGAAATCGATTGAACCACTTGTGGCTTGTACCTGAAGTTGGTTGAGCAAAGGTCGGATGTTGTGTTGCACATCATTGCATCCCATTTAGGGGTTATGCAAAACATTTGCCCTGACCAATGAGGTATTTAAAGCGACACGATACCGAAGGTGCACTAAGACAGATCTGTGGTAGGGGGAGTTGGTTTGAGGTTGGAGGTCGTCAACATGTGGTATTACGGTATTACTCCCCCGAACACGAACGAATGTGCTCTGAAAAATAGTGCTTGGAAGATGATCCATGTCCCCATTTTTTTAGGAGACATGTTAGATTTTTGGTTTGCATCTGGAACTCCAAAAACCTCTAGATGGATTTCTCTCAATAAGAAAAGGCCTAAACAAAAACCAAGGCGGCTTCGCCGTTGATGATATGATTCCTGACATCAAGACATCCAAATTTTCAGCTTTGCTGCTGGTTTCAAGTTTCAGTGTCAAACATTTTCTTGGGGAATAATTTCCCATATCACTACCTGTTTTGCTTTTGACATGGCCTAACTAAGCTCTGAAGCTCTTTCATAAGAAGTCCCCAGTGAAAGTATGGTTCACCACTTCACCAAATCTTCACCAAGAAGGTGGTTGAGCAGAAAGCAGGCCTTTATTACGGCCTTTTTGAACGTGTCTACAAAAAAGACTTTATGGTGATGTTTCTCAATTTGGTATGTCTTAGGAACTTTTGGTAAGAGGGTATCTTTTGTGATATGCACAAACACATGTATAGTATAAGTAGACTTTTTCCCAGTTACTATAGCCATCTATAGCCATTGACCCTAACTTCCAACAGGACATCCTAGTATTAAATGTATCCGAGTCTTTTGTCGGAATCGACTGGCAGACTTTGCCTTTGGGAGTTACTCATTGTTACCAACGGGTCATTACATTGTCAAGACCACCATAAACCACCTTCACCCACTTGAGAAATAAAGGCTTACCCTCCCTAAAACTAACATAGCCCCTGAAAATAGACAATTTTTAGGTGCTATGTTAGTTTTAGGGAGTTTACTAAGCTCTTCTTCAAGAAGAGCATTGGTGAAGAACGACTTTCTTATCAAACCTGTTTTTTCTTTCGGGGTCGATGTGGATTTGAGGGGAAGTTGGTTGACTGGTCATATTTTCTGCAGGTGAACGGTAGCAGCTAGCACCAAGGGAATCAAGTTTGATTCACTTGTTCACTTTAAAAGAACCTTGAGATGATATAAGAAGGTTTCAACCTCCCTATTATTTTTTGCTTTGGATCTTCATGTCATAATTACCCATGACTTTCCAGAACATGTCAACCATGTGGCTTTTAAGCAACTTTTCTTCACGACATGGCACTTCGGAGGCTTGGACATTCGCATCTTGTCGCCGGAAGAGGCGCTTTTGAAATGGGGAAGAATGGTTTTGCTTCATGCCGATATCTAGTGATATGTTATATATATATATATTTACACATAATATATATACTGCTGTGTCGTCATAGTCATTTGTCATCATCATGCATCGTCATGCATCATCATGTATCATCATGCATAATCATGCATCATCATGCGTCATCATGTGTCATGTGTCATAATTGTCGTCATGATGATCATCATCACCATCATCATCATCATCATCATCATCATCATCATCATTATCATACAACATACAACATACTGTTCACTGTTTACATGATGCACTGATCTTGCACGTGGGCGCATTAGAGGCACCTACTGTTGAAGACAGCGAAGTAGATGTATTTTAAGTACATCCCTACTACATCACTGGAGTGAGTTTTTGCCCCAACAGCCTTTCATTCAAAACAAAGATCCTTTGATATTGCCAACAACAGTGATATTGCCCTCACAAAGGAGGTATTTGGATGGGTGTACCTTGCCACGAAGAGTGCTAAACTTCAACTAGAGTTAACATAACAACAGAATGGTTTCCAACCTTCAATAACACATACAGCACATCTTTGTTCATCTTTCATGTTCCAGGTAGGACATGTTAGTTGCATAAGGAGTGTGATTGGGATACCCAGAATCAGTCTTGCCCATCCTTGGTTCAAATCAAAATCAAGACCATCCCTACTTAGGGGAACTTAAAAAACTGGATGATCCTCCAAGTAATGTCCAAAACGGATCCCAAAAAAAACCACCCTTGTGAAGTGCAGGCCATGACCTTCACTCTGGAGCGAGCCAGAAGCTTGGTTCCGCATATGGCAAGGTACCATCTACTGCAACTAGCCAGATCCAGCTGTAAAGTTAAAGGTTAAAATCTACTGCAACTAGGTGAGTATGACTTGTGGAACTCATAGACGCATCGTCAGTTTTTTTGCAGTGTGATGTACTTCAGACTTACTTCATCAAAAACTAGCAGGGCTGTCATCTCACCTTGCGTTAGAAGACGCACAGAGGCACAGAGTATGAAATACTTCACTCAAGATTTGTTTCACCCACTGGCAAGAAGAGAACTTTCGACCTGCCGTATCATTGCCCATCATTTTGTTCATCTCATCAACGCATCATGTGCTATGTTGTGCTTAGTGTGTCCCTCGTTATTTGGTTGTTTGTACTATGAAGCTCCATAAGGCAAGACTAAAAGAAAGCGGCAGGGGTTATTTTGTGATTGTATCGTCCATGGCCCAAGTTTAGCATCTCGTCCGTCAGCAGTATGTAGATCTTGCTTGCCTCTTTATTTTTTTTGAAAAATAATGATGGTTGGTTGATTTACAGTATGTAACATAGGACCCTTACTAGCGTAATAGTATGTAATAGTTCTGAATAAAAAGTTTGAGCCTACACGAATCAGGATCCCCACATTAAGGGCTTTTGCTCTTCTTTTCTTATACTTCTTACTGATTATGAATGAGAACCCCCGCCTATTTACCCTACCATCATTTCAGCAGGACGGATTTTTCCCTTTTCGCAGCTGGCTGCCCGGTGGTCCCGGACCCCCCTCTCCAGCCAAGTCGCCATCAGGAAAGGGCCTTGATACCATCACGGTCACCGGCAATGTGCTGCGCGACTCGGTGAGATAGATTCGGAGATAGAACTTGCAAGCCAATGGCAAGTCATAGGTCGTAGCTCGGTAGATAGGTGATGAATCTACTAATTTCAATGGTGGTTTCTGGAGGTGGTAGGTGATATATAATCCCCCGATTGGCAGTATATACCACTTATATATTTCCTTTTGGGGGGTTATCTGCTACCGATCCCACCTGTTAGGGGAACTAGGAAACAACCATTGATAATTTAGATGGACTTTTTACTGTATAGTCATAGTGGCTGTACGTACTACTGTTGATGGAAGAAATCCTGCACCAGTTGATATGGCAAATATCCCATTATTTATAGGGTTTCATACATCCCAGGTGGTTGTTTGGGATTTCTGAACCATCAACAGTAGTTATAGTACGTAGCTCATATATAGGTGGGGAATTTCGCAATCATCCCTTCATTGGAACCTGAGCTTCCACAACGGGTTGCCCAATATTCCTTCAAAAGCTGGGGAAAAAGCTTTAATATATGACTATTCTCTAGGGAAGTAACATATCCCACCTTGGGAAAAGGAAAGTCATCTTCAAACATACCATGGATTGGGATATGTGGGTTTTTAGGAGGGTATCTCTGCAATCATACCATTCTGTGAGCCTTTTTTTTTTCCTCGTTTCCAATTGGGAACAGATAGCGAACATCAGACCGCCAGCACCCCAGGTTAATAGCTGTTTCTGGTTCCCTTTTTTTTGGTGGTAGGTAGCCTATAATCACCCAATTGGCAATATATAAGTGGTATATAAGTGGTATATATTGCCAATTGGGTGATTATATATCACCTACATTCAGCTATTAAGGGATATAAGTGGTATATTTAAGTGGTATTTTTCCTGCCAATTGGGTGATTATATATATATATGATATCACCTATATACCACCTATTTTTAAGGGAACCAACCCCGAAACAGCTATGCCGGCCTTGACCTTCAGGTGACTACTTGACCGATTTGTTTCCCATCTTGGAGTTGGGGACCAGCGCGAAGATGCCACTTGGGAATGTCCACAATTCATGGATGGAGCAATGGAGCAGTGGAGTGGACCGGATGTACGTCCATATGGATGTTTCCGAAAATAGGGGTACCCCAAAATGGATGGTTTATTAATGGAAAACCCTATTTAAATGGATGATTTGGGGGTACCACTATTTTTGGAAACACCCATATAAACCAAATGAGCAATGAAAAAAAACATAGCTGTTTAGGGTTTATAGGGGATGAAATCCTACCCATTTTTTTTGGGGGGTGATTATTTCATAAACCATGAATAACCATGATATATAAGGATCCCGGAATTAACTAACCACGATTCAATGGAAAGTAGGATGTATTTTTTTTTGTGAAATCACTTGATTTCAATAGTGAAGGGTAAATTAAATTAGTACTTGATAGCTGAATTCCTCCACAAGTTGTGGGTTGAGATATAGATATCAGGTGATGCAGGATTTCAGCCATCTAAGTGTAAGGCTTTTGTGGACCAGGAGCTGCGAGCTACCTTGATGACAATGTCACATATCATCTCTTTTTCGGATCATGCTTAAAACCCTTACTATGTATGTATGAATAGGATTGAATAGGTATATGTACATGTTTTATATGTATATACGGTATTTGCATGTATATATGAAGCCATCATGTGATTTTTGTGTGTATTCTATTTTGGCCATTTTTTGTTACCTGTATTTAGTGACCAAACCTTGTACATATATAATACATATATATATATATGTGATATATATTATGTTATTAACTTATATAGCATAATAAGTAAAGCTCGCCAGAATCAACCCATTAAGCGTGAAACTCGCTGCTTACATAAGCTAAACATGTGGCACGAAACAACAGCTTTTTTGACCCCAGGCTTTCAGTGGTGCCCTTGTTAGCTGGTGGCGGTATGTTTGAAACGGGCGCAGGTGCTATTTTTTTTTGGTGTGTGTGTGTGTACATATCCCAGAGGATCCATGTATGGTTTATATACCTACATTTATCATACAGATCAGCCAAATGTAGGCAAATATACCATACATGGATCCTATGGGTATGTGTGTGTGTGTTGTTTTTTTTGTGTGAGGGTCATAAAGACGCGTGGGCATATTTGGGTGGAGGTTTGTTTGCTAATAGTCATACATGATGGTTTGGTTTGATATATGTTGGTTGATTTCTCTTGTGTAGTTGTGTTTTATTGCTGTCCTATGGTGATTGGGAAGGTGGAGGTGCTAGAAGACGCTAATTTTATTCATAAATGGCTTTTGAATTTTGTGAAGCTTCATGTTTCCAGTTCAGGGTTTGCTAGATGTCCGTAATTTACCACCTGTTTTGTTCAGGGGACATTCATCGCTTTCACCCTGCAGTTTGCATGACTGTCATGGCTCTGTCGGATTCCACCACGTTGGAAGAGACGAATTCATCGTGATCATTGCCCAACAAAAATGACGCTCTGGTAAACCAACATAGCCATCGCAAAATCACCATTTTTCCTGGGAAATACCGTTAAATACCCTGAAAATGGTGTTTTTTCCAGCCAGCTATGTTAGTTTTAGGGAGTGTATATGCTGACTCGCCAAGTTGCTATCTTGGACTTGGCTTTTCCACTGACAGCTTTCTGACTTGCAACAACCTTCGAAGGTGGTTCAGCTCCAAAACATGTGCAGCAGTTCTTGCAGGAAGGCCATCTAAGATGCTGGTTAAGCAACAACGAAAGATTGGGGAAATTGCCAGTCGTGCAGTTATTTAGGGTTGAGATGTTTTCGTTGTTGTTCTGTTTGTGTGTTTCATTTGTTTCAAGATACCACCCCAACTTTCCTAGAACTGGCTATGTTTAGAGCTTCACCAACCACAACATGTTTTTTGATCACTTCACCAGGGGATGTCCTTGAAGTTTGGTATGTTTTCTGTGGTTTTGGAGGGGGTGCCCTGAAGACTTTGGAGTCAAATCAGCCTTTTTTGGTTCATTGCTGTGAGGCTCGTCTCTCAGTGGTCTTTTGGAAGGTGAAGATAGAAATCTAGAAATCTTGGGGGTTCTTGCCGGAGATCTCAAAAGATAACTTTCTAGATTCTAAATCATCTATGCCCGACTTTAACTGTTTGAAGATCCCGGGTGGTGACTAGTTTTCAAAGAAAACCCAAACATGGTTTTCTACCATTCAAGTGCTTGACATAATATGTTTTGTTTGTTGTTTCTGAGTTCAAAACTCGAAGAGATTCTGGATTTGTATAGGTAATTTTTAGGATATGTAATTATGTAATCATATCATTTCTTTCATATCCACTTTTTCTCCAGATATTTCACATCCCATGTTTGTCCACCCATCATCTCTACGGCTCCACTGCCCCTCGGGAGCCTGTTCCATGTGATGCTTATAGCCAGGCCAAGACCGAAAGCAGAAAGTCTTGCGGCTAGATCGCCTGATTTCTTTCAAACATATATGATACCCAAAATGACTCCCCTGAAAACTGACAGGGAACATGAAAATGATCCCGTTGAAAAGGAAAATCATCTTCCAAACGTCCATTTTTGGGTTCCACGTTGGTTTTGGGGGGTGTATTCAAAATTACCATATTTGAAGAGAAGTTACCTTTTCAAACATTAAACAAAAACCAAGGATTCATTGGTTTTTTACATTCCCAACAATTTCCAGGCCATTGTAAAAAGTCTGGTCAAATTATAACGACCTCGGCCAAAGGCACCCCAAATGGTGGTTTAGTACTGGAATCCCCTCCAAAACGGCCTTAAATCAGGTTAAAGATTTATAATAGATTGCCCAGAAAAGTAGCAACTTCTTGGATGTCCATGGTACTTAGTAACTGGGTGATTTCACCCCTATATACTGTAAGTAGGTTATTTTCGTCCCTTAAGTAGGTTATAAACCAACCAACCAACTTACTTTCCCGATCGTGAACAGATCACGTACCCATGGGTCCACCCACCCCAGTTGTCCGCCTCTTCCTCTAAGCCGCCCGCGGATGGTCATCCACCCAAGGATGGGACTCCCTTGGCGAGTTTCTGGCTATGACGGTGTCCTTGGAGGCGAAATCGGGCGAAGCCTCGGGGGGGGAGAAGTGAAGAAAAAACCTCCCAGGAGACAACAGCCAAATGGCCAACCTTTAACAGGTTGGTGGTTTCAGACATTTGTTATTTTCATCCCTATTTGGGTTATATATATATATGTGATTCTGGTTGGTGGCAACTCAAATATTTTTTGTTATTTTCATCCCTAATTATTTGGGGAAGATGAACCCAATTTGATGACTAATATTTTTCAGAGGGGTTGAAACCAACCACCAACTAGTTAAACCTTTAGGGATTACGTATTTAGTAGGAAAATTCAAGTTCAAATTCTTATTTCATGGTCCTCATGGTCCTTTGGCTGAGTAAGTCCAGGAAACTAACATATATAGCCCACCTTCAGGTAATGGGAAAATCATTGACTTAAAAGTGCCTAACGATAGGGGATACCTGATCGTTCCGTGGAGGGTAATAAAAACTAAGGATGCACTCTGTGTGTGTGTGTGTTTTGGATGTTTTTGTTGTTGTTGGGCCTTGGTTTCAAATTTAAAATGAACCACGGACTGACAGATACCCCCGTAGTTTTGCAAGGTGTTTTTTGTTTGTTTTCAAATTCCGCTAAAAATAGGATTCGGAAATTCCCAAAGTTCATCAGTTGGTCCAGCAGTTTTGTTGTTTAAACAATTCCAGAAATTTCTGCTTTATTTACCTAAAATACATTTACATCATTTACCATAAAAAATCAGCTATTCATGTCGGTAAGTACATCAGTCCCATGGATCTTATAGGATTTGGGACATCAGTTGTATCTGACAATTCTTGTGGGTGTCGTGTCTTGGGTATTTTTGGTTGTAAAAGACTGACGGCTAAGACCTGACCTTCCTTAACAATAATGTAATCGTTCCTTCATTTGGAGTTCCTTTTACCACATCGTACAAGTAGGGTTTAGGTATTGTACAGTTTCAAATTTGTTGTCAGATGGATGAATTTCATTTCTTTTTTCACAGGATTGGAATTGACAAAGTATAGTGGACAGAGGAAAAATGCGATCCTTACTCAAACTCACAGAAGATGTCACCAGCCTTTGGTCAAGTTATCTTCAAGGAATCCCAACAAGTGAAGTCCAAAATATTCCGACATGTTTATTTCCAGCGACGCAGTGAGGATAGCAATCAGAACATTGATTGATTTGTCCGCCTTGTCAAGTGGATTATTTAATTAAGGTTTCACCACATACCTACTGGTCCCATGAAGGACACAATACTTACTACTTTTGCCACTATGTTTTTCAATTCACGATCAGAACTATATCAAATTCATGGACAGCTATGATTTTGCATGTGTGATTATTCTAGTTCTGTTATAATACGTATATCTGACATGATGATTATGATGGATATATTTTCATATGGTGGGAATTTTATTTTGTATATGATGTGTTGCATATATATATATATTTTTACGTGTGTGTATGTAGATATGTGCACATAATTGATGTGGTTGGTTGACTTTTCCACAATTCATCCACTCCAAAGCTCAAAAAAATTCGAGGATGTGGCACAGAAGACCAACAACCCGGATGCCAAAGTCATGGCGGATACGCTGTCCACTGCCGTAGGCCTCGGGTTTAAAAAAGGGGAAAGATCTAAGGGAGTTCAAGGTGAGCTACTACGATCCAGTTATGAATGGGGTGATTTTTGTTGGGCCCCTGTAAATGGCTGAAAATACATGGGTACCGTACCCTCCAGTAAACTAACATTGGCACTGAAAATTCACCTTTTCTAATAGGAAATACATCGACTCAAATCGTGGATTTTCCAGCCAGCTATGTTAGTTTAGCGGAGGGTAACTGGGGTTATTTCTCCCCTACAAGTTGGAGTTCTAACCCTACATTGTAAATTCGTGACGCGGCTTAATTCGGTGAAGTATTTCGTTTTGGGCCCGGATTGGTGGAGTTGGTAAGGGAAGTCCCCTCAAATGAATTGTAGATTTTGTGATGTGAAATGTGACCCATTTCCCGGAAAGGTGGGGTAGATATAGGACATGTTTTTGTTTGATTTTGAGGTAAATCAGGTTGGTGAAAGTTTAAAGCTTTCTACCCAGATATAAAAATGCATTTTTTCCAGTACACCATGTTTCTTTTCATTTGTTTAAGGGCAAACGGCCTTTAACAACGGCCTTGATGTGTTTTTTTGGGGGGGGAAGGGTGGATGTGTACTACTTGTAGGTTTGATACATCATATGATTGTAGGCAGTAAAGCTGTTCACCAATGGACGGTCTCCAGCTCATGCATCAGCACAGACAAAGCTGACAAAGCTTAGTTTACCTCCATTGTTTCGCGATCTTTTGTTGTTTTATTCAATCGTAAGTCTGAGGTGACTCGCATTGCAAGTGGATTATGAATTTCATTGAATGACAAGACCATCCAAATACAAACAAGTTGGATAATCATCACTACAGCTGATACAGATGCCACTCATGTTCTGTTGTTGTACTCGTACCAATCCAAGCCAAGGTGCAAATCGGATTGGATTCACACAATTCCCGTATCAATGTATGTCTTTAGGGTAATATCAGCCTACGTTTGGTTTGTTGGTGTTCCGCGTTAATACTACGTACCTGAATCCTCCCAGGGTCTGAAATTGATTCCCTCAACCACCAAAAACAGACCTGGGGGGCTGAAATTTGACACCCTTGGAGCTAAGTAGGTTTCAAAGATCTATTCTAATTACATCGCAATTGGATTTTTTGAGCTGCTTGTGGGATCGTTTCCTGTCAGCTGCCTTTTGCCGACAGGGCAAGTGCTTGGTGGAGGGAAGTCTCCTCAACGAAAGGCGCAGTTGGGAGATGGCAGATCTCACGTGTAGATCGTGGTATACTTGGAGGATCATCCCAGGTATCAGAAGTAGCTATATAGTAACCCCCCTTTATAAGCCATGAAGTTCGGCCATTTGGAAGGGGTCCCACGTTGCCCTACTTAGGGGACGAAAACGATCACCAGGGTTATTAACCACTTACGTCCGTCATGGGATGATCCTCCAAGTTGACACGATTCACGGCTGTGTGCCTCTAAAAGCTCCAGGTGCAAACCCTGTTGATGCTATCCACTACATGAATAGTCCCGACCAGATGCAGCTTCAGCAAAGTTGCATAGAGAAGCTATGAACAACGGATGATGTGATATTTCTTTCAATCAGCAGAAAAAAGTGTAGCTGCTAATAATTGTTTCCTGAAAAAAAATCTGTGTATTCCAGGTTCTGTAAATGCTTTCCAACACAAGCAACCATGTAATCACAGTATTTCAAAATCACTTTCAGCAGTATCAACAACCCACATTCAAATTTTGATTTGAAAAAAAAGCAGTTACCCGTTTCAGACTTGTACCATAATCAAAAAAATAACATGCACCAAGCAAAGCTATATTTCAAAATGGGTTGGTTTGTTGTGTGTGCTTTGTCAAAAAACAACTGCCAGGTAATGCAATTGGATAATCGTGGAAGCCATTTTTACCTCGCTTTGTTTTGGGCCGAGGCTCGTTTCACAGGAGTCTTGAGTTGGGCAGGTATGGTGGTTTCCCCAATGGGGTATTATAAAAAATTGGTACAAGTCTTGTGGTTATAACATTTAGAACTGTGGGTATTCCAGGTATAGTTTGCATTTAAGGGAACAAAATTTGAGCAGATTGACGAAGTATTTCTCCAATTTCTCATTTCGAAGTGATCTTTTCTTTTTTCGGAGATTGTGGGGTAGTTGTAAAGGTATGACAGCAGAAACATGTGGATGACATTTTTTGCGTGTTTACTCCAGTATGATTCATTCATATTGCCTATATTTCCAACATTTTCCAACCATCCTGGAGTAAATAAGCAAGATAGAATTGAAGTATACAGTATCCGCATCAAACGAAACTGAATGAACCAAGATTGAGCCATTCGTACCATACTCTATCGATCCTCCTGACTGGTTATAGTGGGATTGGGGAAGACCAACCCTGAATCCAGTCTTTCTCGGTCTAGTACACCAGTCATATTGTTTTTGTTGATAAATCGGGGACTCGCTAAGCGGGAATGGCCCAATCTCAATCGGCCATCACTTGGTAGTTAAGAAAGTGCTCATCCTTTAAATTGAACTTCGAACCAAAAAAGAGTTTGCGCCCTTGCCAAAAAAAAACCAAAAGACATCTTCCAACTCCGAACCAGATGCAGGTGTACCCTAAGGATCTTTTTACCCTCCAATGAAAGGGTGAATGAACCTGTATGACGCAGGGGTAAAACGGTCCTTAAAATAGCCAGGCCTTTGAGGGTCCCTGCTGATCCTTAGGGTAGTTCACATTTTTTGTTTTAGGGATCATATCATTCACTTATGAGCCTTTTGCAATCGCCGCCAGATTCGACTTCACCTGTTGATGGCGGATTCACTCACCAGTTGTTGAGGGAAAGGTAGGTGAAATTCCCCATGATTTAAACAAGGCAATTTTTTTAAAAATCCAAACGGTGGTTGGCCTTGGGATTTCTGAACCATCCAACAGTACGGGCCAGCTTGAGGAGATAGGATAGCCTTGTTTTCAGATCCCATCATGCCATCATGACCTGCCAGGCATTAGCAGCGCAGACTACTTCAGCAATGCTCCAGGCAAACGTGTTGTTTTTGTTGTTTACACCCCCGAAGTTTAACATAGCCGTGAAAGATGATGGTTGGGAGATTACTTTCCTTTTGGGAAGGTAACTTTTCAGGGGCTATGTTAAACTTCAGGTGGGTAATCGTTCCAACAAATTATAGCGACCTCACACGACCTGGGTCCTCAAAAGGTAGCTATTTGGTGTCGGGAAATCCCCGAAAATTTCACTTTAAACATCCCGGTGGGTGAAATATTATTTCATTTGGCAAGATGTATCTCTATATACAAGGCGGGTCCCCTAGTTCTAAATGGAGTTAAAAAAACTCCACTTATAGGGATGAAATCACCCCAGTTACCGATGTTTTTTTCGGTCATTGACATAGGGGCCCATAACCCCATTATCTTCCAACTTGCCCCACCAAAAAAGCATTTAAAAGCAGACCTTTTTGAGCATCACAAAATTAGACACCCGACTCAAATTTGGGTCCTATATACACACCAAAGTGTTGGGAAAGTTGCAAGACGCAGCAGGAATACTACTTCCAATGTTACTGCATTTTAACACTTTTTTTGCTTGGGGTTCATAGATACACAGGGTCTCTCAAGTGGATTGTAGTAACTACAATTTATTTGTTTATCTACTTGAGAAACCTGTAATATCCTGCAAACACTCTAGAGTTCATATAGCTCATAAACCCAATATACAGCCCAACCGTAACTTCTTCAAAACCAAATTGACGAGGTTCCATGGACAGCCCGGTTGTAGCAAAAAAACATCTTCTCAAGTCAAGGGGTTTTTTGCAAGCTCCCCAACTCCCACGAAGCGAATGATGAGTCTCTGAAAAAGTCAGTGTCTTGATAAAAACAATGGATCAATGGAGTTTCCTGGTTCCCCTAAAAAAAGGTGGTAGGTGCCATATAATCACCCATTTGGCCATTTATATATTGCCTTCTGGGGGGTTATATGCTACCTAGGTTGGTGGTTTGGGATTCTAAGGGTGCCCTTAAGTAACAATTCCTTTCATAAGGGGATCTTGGGAATCCAAACCACCAACCCAAACCAACAATTAACCATTTGCCGAGATATCGGAGAAAAGAAAAAACATCGAAATCCCAGGCTGCAACAGATCTCTAAAACCTCTCCAAAACTTGAATTAAGCCCAAGCCACTTGGGGATCTGACAACATCTGACATCTTCTGACAAAATTTGATAATTCCCATACCATCCATGTATGGTATATCTACCTACACTTGGTTGATTTTTATGGCAAATGTAGAGAAATATACCATACATGGATTGTTTGGGATTGTTTCAGCTTCTGACATTGCATTTATCGGGGGTCTTGGCTGACATGTCATGGTCAAATGGAAGAGAAACCCAGCAAAAACTGCAAACCATCAACACCTACCTACCTGATTCTTTTTCTCTTGAACTTGAACTACTTTGCAAAAAAAGGACATCATACACTTCTGATTCTGAACCAATGATGAATGAACATGTCCTTAGTGCCTACAAAAAACAACATGGAATATATATATATGAATATATAATAACATTCTTGACTTGGCAGCTTATATAATAGTTGTTGACTTGGCCACACACGATTTGGCGTTTTTGGTGGATCTTTTGTTGTCGCCGTCGGTTTCGTTTCAGGAGCGTTTTAAACCCATTGCGATGCAACTACGCAGCTCCGAAGCGAAGATTTTAGGACCTCGAGATTTGTCTGGGTGGTGGTTTCAAAGATTTGTTATTTTCACCCCTATTTGGGGAAGATTCCCAATTTGACGATCATATTTTTCAAAGGGGTTGAAACCACCAGCCAGTTGTGGGTCGGTGGACGAAACTGAAGTGAAAGGAAAGTCATCAGAAACGCTAAGAATCCCAAGAAGGCGCCATGGGACTGGATTTTATTTACACCCGTGGAAGTCGTTGCCACCATTTAAAACAATGGTGGTTCCTTTTGGATGATGATAAACCCCTACAAAAATAGATCAAACAATGGTGGTTCGGAAACCAACCTATAAACAATGGTGGCCAAGGACTTCCAGGGTGCACCTATACCAATACCATCAAATTCTAGCCAATGTAGGGTCTTCTATTTCATATATGGAGCATCCTCGATCTAAATATATCCAAACCTAGACATCATCCCATCTGTTCCAATCATCCCATCCTTGGCAACAAAAAAAACAGTCAGTGTCCCCAAAAGGAAGCATCGTAGCTAGGTGGTGTTTTCAATCAAGATTTTTTTTTATGTTTACCTCTATTTGGGGAAATGATCCACTTTCACGATCATATTTTTCCATGAAACCACCAACTACAGTAGGATTTTCCACTTGTAGCTCCAGGAGAGTTGATTGCTGCCGAGGGAAAGACACAGGACAGCTGCTTGAAGGGGTTTGGAGCGGTGAGTTGACCCCTTGCAACACGGCTGGATTGGTTCGAAGAAACCATTTACACCGTAGTGAAAGTAGATGGCTCAACCCCCAAAAGGTGGATTAGTAAGGGGCCATGATAAACCAATACATGGGAGTTGCGCCATCTACTTTCCAGGTGGTATAATTGGGATGAGTTGTCTTTTTTTCTTAGGTGGCTTTATGGTTGTAGATGTTTGCACTGAAAATATAGTACAGTTATATATATATATATCATATGATCACTGGGATGTCCTGCCGGTACTTAGTAACTGGGTTATAGCCCCTGAATACAAGTAGGTTAAAAGTCCCTTAAGTAGGTGAAATCAACCAACTTACTA
Organism: Breviolum minutum Mf 1.05b.01; assembly: GCA_000507305.1. Lineage (NCBI taxonomy): Eukaryota > Dinophyceae > Suessiales > Symbiodiniaceae > Breviolum > Breviolum minutum. Next base: position 26,490 of record DF240684.1, on the reverse strand, counting down.
ACTAGTTACGATCACTTCCATGGACACCCCAGTAGAATATATGAAGGCTTATTAATGTGTCAGGTGAACCTGGAAGCCTATTGAGCAATGAACAAATATCCTGGTTGTTTAGGGGATGTAGGGGATTGTACTACCTATTTATGGGGATTATCATAAACCATTGTAAGGATCCCTAGAGTTTGTTTTCGTGGCAGTTTGTTTTCGTGGCTTTATTGAAATGGCCCGATAAAATGGTAGCTAAAGATCAAACACTATATCAGCCAATGATATTTTTGGAGCCATTTGGAATTATAAGATGTTGGGCTGCTAATTGGAGTTTTATTCAGCCGATCCCTGTTTGGCATATGCTTGTTTTTCCATGGCAATGGGTGACACCATTCCAGTAGGACAAGGATTTAAGATCCACCCCGGAAGATGAATATGGAACCTGAGAATAGACCCCTGGAAAGGAAAATCATCTTCCAAACCATCATTTTCAGGTTCTATGTTAATCTTCAGGGGTGTCTTCATCTAAAACTTCAGATATTTTTCGAGTATTCTTTTTCATGATGGAACTGCTTGAAGTGGAGCAACCTTTAAAAAAATTCACCCTCAAATTGTGGGAAAACACATTTGACGAATGATATTTTCCTTAAATGGGTTGGAACCCACCTAACTGTTCAGGAAAAAACACCCTGAAAAACTGACGACAAAAGAACGGGGCCCCCAAAAACCTGATCTCCTTTACCGTTTGGGGGGCTAAGATTCAGGTTTCCATACCCGGATACCGGTTATTTTCGTCCCTTAAGTAGGTTATAAACCAACCAACTTACTAACGATTGTGAACCGATCACTTCCATGGGTGCACCCCAGTAGGTAAATATACCAGTCCCATGGATGCTATGGGCCAAATTTTCGGTGGGTGGTACCATGGTACCTGGTACTCGATCGCACAGGACATTGGCGGCTCGGTATCAATGTTTGGGTGGTGTGTTGATGCTGGAGACCTTTTTGCGGTGGAGTTTATTGTTTGATTATGTTTGCTATATATAAGTATCCGTGTATATACATCATATTGCAATATATATGTATACATATTACAAAATATGTATATACACACATCACAATACATGTATCTATAGCTTCACTGCCAAGGTGAGTTGTTATATATTCTAAGGATGACAGTTGACTGTCGCGGTATACTTTTTTTAATCGTTGAGATAAAGACAAGTAAATTGATATATATATATATATTTATATATATATATATATTCATCACACACTTGATAGAAAGAGCGATGTTGCGACTTGAGTGCTTGCGTTGTTTGATACAAACATCACACGTTGTATATAGTTATACAGTATATTCAATATGTGCAATATTGTGTCCAAACCCCTGCCGTGTCCCACAACTCTTTATAAGCAAACAAGGACTGCTGGTTCATCCTTTCTGCCCCAAAACTGAGGTGGTTACTACTTCCCAGATCCCTTCTTGACGTCGCAAGCCACTGGGTTGTGCAAGAAAAGATTACCACATCACTGAATCACACCAATGGATAAAAAACAAGATCGATTGATTCAATGTTTGAAGAATGTTTGAAGATTTCAGCACTAGTTTGTTGGACTAAGGAAACCTCCCGAAATCTTATGGCAAAACTAAACAACATCTTTCACCAGTTGATACCCCCTGTCTAAATCTTGGTTGGTTAAACACGGGTTTCAATTGTTTATGTCCTATAGGTTGTAAGCATATTGTCCAAAGGTTCTGCTGCATTATTGAAGCCCACTTTTTGTTCATTGGCAGCTCTTGGATTCTTTAAGAATGCTTGTTTCAACAGTGCATGCGCAAGGGAATTACACTTCCAGAACAAACTTAGTGGTCAATAGCATTCACATGTTTCAGGTTCTATGTTTGTTTTGGGGAGGATGTCAGTTAAGGGTAAATCGTTTGTAAGGCACTAGAGCTTGAAGATAACACGGTTGCAGGATCATTGATGGGAAATGTTGTAATGCAATGACCTTCGAATGAGAACATACAGGAACATACTGTAACCACCTTTGGCTCATAAATAAATAAATAAATAAGTAAATAGATATATTTGATATCAGATATTTGTATGTCTCTTTATATAATATGTAAATACCTGGAACCCAAATGACCCTTCTTCTGATTTCAAACAAGACCTTGTTTTGGAGGCTTTCGCCAAGGCAAGGCAAATAGAGGACATCTCCAGATTCCAGGTATGGGTGTTTCTGAAAATAGGGATATCCCCAAAATTTCAACATAGATGGTGAAAATAATGGAAAACCCTATGAACAAATGGATGATTTGGGGGGAAAACCCACTATTTTTGCAAAAACACCCGTATATATGAGTGTTTCCAAAAAATAGTGGTACCCCCAAATCATCCATTTTAATAAGGTTTTCCATTATAAACTATCCATTTTGGGGGAAAACCCCCTATTTTTGGAAACGCCCCAAAAACACCTCTCCGGAGTTTTTATTTCCTTCAGCTTCTCCCTTACGTTTCCACGAAATTTGGACCTCTCCTCTCCATCAACCTTGAGCTGCCAACAGGTGGAGCTTCTTGTGGGGCAACACACCGAAACCATCAGATCTAAACTGGGAATCTAAGGGTACCCCCCCAAGAAATAAGGCCCTAATAAGGCCTTATTAAGGGAAATCAATGGTTAATCGTCCCTTAATAAGGCCTTATTTGTTGGGGGGGGTGGCATTG